>PVJD01005920.1:0-106288 GCA_004026545.1 Mormoops blainvillei
GCAGCACATCTGCTCTTGACCTTCCTGGGCCCCGGGTGTGGGCAGCAGGCAGCCGTGGCCCCTCCAATGCACCCGGTCCCGCCCGCGGGCCTCCTGCCCAACAAATGCACGAGTGAGTGAATAAGTGAACGAGAGCGGGCGCCTGGAAAGGGGCCCACTCAGCGCCGCCCTCGCCCGTGGCCCCGGCCTGTTTTCAGGCAGCTCCGGGACCGCTTGCTGTGTGGTTTCTCAGGCTTGCCTGGCTCCAGAGAGCAGCTTCCTGTGAGGTTGGTCACCGGCTTCCTCGCGGGGCTGCGAGTCCCAGCTGGACCACCAGGGGGGCGGGGCCCCTGCAAAGGGTCACACCTCTGCCGCCAGCCCGCAGTGGATATTGGCCACAGGTGGTCTTCAGCTACACGCGTGGGTTTATGACTCAAGGGCCATCTTTTCTGGGTGATGGGAGCAATAGGTACAGACCAGTGTCAGGACACACAGGACAGGAGGGGCGCTGATCACTGGCCCCATCTGAGCAGAGGGGTGTGGGTCCCCCGCCGTGTGCTCGGGTGATCTCTCATTTAACCATCCACCTGAAGTCAAGTGGTTAGCAGGACCTCACAGGGAGCAGCCTGAGACACAGAGGGGGACGTTTTCATTTCTCCAAAGTCATAGCGCCCCCTGCCCAACACTCCCACCACAGGGGGAAGGGCCGTCCCGGTCACTGCCCATCCCCGGGGGAGGAGGCTGAGGCTCAGGTGTAGGGCGGCCGAGCGGCCGGGCAGGTGAGGGACAGGCCGTGTCCAGCCTCATGCCCCGAGGCCGAGCCTACTGAGCCCAGAGCCCGTCCTCAGCCAGACTGGTCTGCGTGGTAAAGCCTGGGACTCGGGGCCTGGCGACTCCCGAGGGGGTTTCTCCGTGGCAGCGGGCCTGCCTGGCACCGGCCAGAACTGGGCTGAATTATACCCGTGGCCTTGAATGTGCTCCGGGGTAAACAGAGAGTCTAATTTACTTTTTGTGGTGCCGCTGGAGGAAGCAGGCAGCCACAGCTCATGAAATTTTGAAAGAGAGGAGGTTCCATGGCTGTCACCCTATAGGCTCAGCCACCCGGCCCCGTCCACGCCCGCGGCCTCTCCGTCCTCTCCGTCCCACGGGGAGTGCCTCCCTCCACAGGCGGGCGCTGCTGAGGAGGCCCGGGGGCCGCCTGGACGGGGATCTGCAGCCCCTGGGTGAGCCCCTGGGTGTGGCCAGCACCTGCCCTGTGTGGGGGCACTTGGGGCTCCAGTTCTGGGCACGGGGAGGGTCCAGGGGCTCTGGGTGCAAACATATCCAGGCCTGACGAGTCCCGGCGCAGCTGGCAGGGACTTCGGTGGGCGGGAGGACGCTGCCGGGAGGCACAGGCGGGGTGCGAGGTGGTGATGGGGGCCTGGGGCGCCTGGGTAAGGGGCTGGGGGCGGGCCTAGCAGAGGCAGGAGGGGCTGACCGGTGCAGCTTCCTGATCTTTGCCTCAGTTTCCCAGTCCTGGGCTCCTTCGGGAGTGGAGGAAAGCAGAAGACCAGCTGGGGGTGGGGATGAAGGCATAGGAGGGGGGCCCAGTGGGGCCACGCCTGAGTGGAGGGGCATGAGGAATTGGGGGCCCTCTTCCAAGGCTTGGCCGGGCCGGGGCAGGGAGGTGTCGGGACGTTGTGCCGTGAGGAGCACCGGGGGCCCGGCTGTGCGGCATCTGCGCCGACCGCTTGTCTGAGCCCTGACTTCAGAGCGAAGGGCGTTTGACTAACTCCCCCAAGAGACCCCCAGGGGCCTCCTCTGACCTACCCGTCTCCTGGCAGCACCTACGGAGGAGGGTGGGATTCCGGGGTTCAAAGGTGAGCTGGGAGGTGGGGGGAGGGCTCCAGGGAGGGAGGGGTGCAGTGCGGTCCACTGGCCACTGGCTCTGGGTTTGGACTCCGCTGGTCTGTGGGAGACCTATCCTGCTGTCCCAGCCCCAGGAGCCCAGAGTGTGGCCAGGTGACCAGCCCGCACCGGGCCTGAGTGCAGGAAAGGGCCCGCACCACCCCCACATCCTCCCGGGCCCTTCTTGAGCCCTGGACCAGCAGAGGACACTGCGGCCCCGGCTGGGCCTCCAGGGTCCTCCCTCCGGGCAGCACGGCTCAGTCCCCTGCTCCCATGCCGTGAGCATGGGAGACGCGTTGGCTGGCTGGTCGCACCGGCGCAGCCTCCCCGAGGGAGGCGGGGCTGCCTCCGTCCCACACCGAGTCCGCTGAGGCTCAGGGCACGGCCTTTCAGACCCTCGCCTCGCCCCAAACTCCAAGGTTGCCGGTGTCTCTGTCTCGTCGGGCGTCTGGCCCATGGTGACACCCACGTGCTGGCCTTGTGGGATTCCTAAGACCGTCCTGCCAATGGGGGCAGGTGCACCCTGTGACAGAGGGTGCAAGCGGTCATGCATGGGGGCTTGGGCAGCCAGTGCCAACCCAGAGCAAGGCGCCCAGCCAGCACCCCAAGTCGCTGGCCTCCTGCGGGGCGTGTGCTCCCGTGTCCCGGAGGGAAGCAGTGTGAGGCCGCCACACCTGCCTGGCACTGGCCAGCATGCCGCGCAGTGGGATAGTGGCTCATCGCGCCCAGGCCCTGGGGTACCCAGGGGACCAGAGGGCCCTCCACGCAGAGTGTGCCCCCCCCCCACACACACATTTGACAGGCTCCTTCTGGGACCGCCGGGGTCTGATCCCAGGTCACTGGGAGGCTGGCAGGGGCTCAGGGTGCCTGGGGATGGGCTGGGGGCACAGGGTAGCCCGAGGGATGGGAGCCCATCTCCCTGACACTCCTGCAGGGGCAGCGAGCCTTCAGGCACAGCCACCAGAGACCACCAGACACAGCCACTGACCACTGGCTTCTAGGACATTCTGTAGAGATGATATGGCGTGTTTTGAGCCCCGTGCCAAGGGCCACACAGAGCACGTTTAATCCTGGGGGCTGGCTGTGGCCGCCGAGGTGCGGGCCCAGGAGTCCTGGCCTCTGGGGAGCCTGGAGGACACCCAGGTGTGCCTGGTGCTTTTGGGAGGTCCAGCAGGTGGGTCTGCTGGGGTCGCATGGGTGTGTTGGACACTGAGGGTCTCCCTCCAAGGTGGAGGCGCTGACCCTGCTGCCGTCCGTCCGTCTGTCTCCTGGGCTTCTACGGCGTGGGGGAGAGAAGCCAGTCTGGCTCAGGGCTGCGGGCTGGTCCCCGGCCGGCCGACCTGCTGTCCCAGAGTCCCCACGCCCCGCTCCTGTTCCCCAGGGTCCAGGTGGAGTTCTATGTCAACGAGAACACCTTCAAGGAGCGGCTGAAGCTGTTCTTCATCAAAAACCAAAGATCCAGTGAGCGGGGCCTACGGGGAGGGGGCGCCACCCCAGGGATGGATCCAGCTGTGCTCGGGGCTGGGGGAGGCCTGCCTGTGGTGGCGGGCAGTGGGCATGGGGCCACGGGCAGTGCCCCGCACCTCGGCTTCACGCCACCTTCCACCAGCAGGAGATGGGGCTGGAACCTGCGGGGGTCCTGCTGGGGGCTGGGTTGGGCCATGGCCATAACACCACCAGCTCAGCCTCCTCTCTGTGGCCCTGCCCCGCTGCTGTAACCCTGGGGTCTCCCTGGCCCCTTAGCGTGGCCCCGCCCCTCCCCGGCAGGCTCTGTCTGCCACCTTCCCAGGAGGAGCTGGGCCACTCGGACCCCTCCTGGGGGACAGGGTGGGGCGTGGAGGTCACGCCCCTGCATCCCAGCCCACGGGTGTCCTCCTACAACCCCACGCCTCCCGTCCAAGGAGAGAGTATCTTGGGGACCCCCGTCTCTTCTGGGGACGGCCCAGCCCAGGGTGTCCAGGGCGCAGGGAGCCACTGGCAGGAGGACCCCCGTGGCCCAGGAGCCCTGACGTCCCCACTCGCCCCCCTTGCAGGCCTGAGGATCCGGCTGTTCAACTTCTCCCTGAAGCTGCTCACCTGCCTGCTGTACATCGTCCGCGTCCTGCTCGATGACCCGGCGCTGGGCATCGGATGGTGGGTGACCTGTGGGGTTGGGTCTCTGCCAGGGCCCTGCTGCCATCACAGAGGTCTGTGTCAGCCCCCACTCGGGCCCTGGGGTGTCTTCTGCCCAGGGCCTTGGGGAGTTCTCCCCCCCCGCCCCATGACTCTGTGCCAGTGCCCAGCCCCCAGGGGGCACGGCCGCTACCCTCACCTCCCCGCTGGCCAGCCAGCTCCACACAAGGCAAAGGATGCCCTCGTCCGTGGACCGCGGCTCCTCCTGGACCTGGAAGCTCATCTCCTGAGTCCAGGTGCAGCTCAGCTTCCCTGGATGCTGGTGGACCCCCTCTGCTCATTGCCTCTGGTTCCGGGGGACACTGAGCTGGGGGTCCACGCAGGGCCAGGCTGTCTTGAATGAAGTCTTTGAAGGTCACCTCCCCGTCCCCGGGCGCTCTGGACTCCCTGAAATCCAGGCGTGGGATTCTGGGATGACCCTGGGCATTTCTCGTCCTCTCTGATTTTCCGCCTTTTGCTCTGGCCGAGGTGGGGGTGGGGTGGGTTGGTTCCTTAGCTTTATCTTCAGCTCTTCAGTTGTGTTTCTCACATCCACTGTCGTGGTCCCAGTTCCCAGGACTTCCTTCTGTCCACGTGTCCGTTCTTGCTGTGGACGCACGCCCTGCCCCCCACCCCGTGTCCCTCAGGGCGGGAGACAGGCCACCCTTTTTCTCTCTCACGTTCTCCTCGCTGCCCAGCCCCCACTTGTCCTGAGCACACACTGAGAGCGTTCACTCCCATGTCTGGTGCCCTCAGCGCCCTCCGCGAGGGGGGAGCACTCGTGCTGAGGCCCTGCGGTCAGGGCGTGTAGCCTGGTCATCACTGTCACCTGGGGGACACTTCTCTAGCCGGCTCCTCAGGGTGCACTCTTCCCGCCTCTTCCCTGGAGGGTAGGACTGGGCTGCGGGGCTCCTGGGGCTGAGCCGGGAAGAAGGCCGTTCAGCCTCTGCTGAGAACGGGGGTCTTCATCCCGATGGGGAGGGCAGGTCCCACCGAGGTGGTTTCGGAAGGAAAACCAGGGGCCTGAACTGACCCACACCATGTTTCCTGGGTTCATTCCACTCCCCCAACTCCCAGAGGCCCCTGGGCACCTGGCCCCACGTCCCCACGGGGACAGGGCTGTCGTCATCTCACGGCACCGTGCACATGGTGGTGGGAGGTGATTGCCTGGTAAGGGGCCGGGCACTGCAGTAAGGTGGACGGACGGGTGGGGGGTGGGTGGGTGGCCATCCACCACGGCCACAGTAAGGCTCAGGAAGGTCGGTGAGAAAAGGGTGGGAGCTCCCTGTCACTGTGGGCTCTGTGAGAGTGAGGGCCCCTTGGCCAGTGCCCCATGTTGGTTAAGGCCTGGGGCAGAGCCAGCTCGTCTGTGTGCCCCTGCCCCCCGAGCGGGCACCGGGTGCGGAGGCTTATGTGTGCATGTGACTTAGGGAGACCCTCGTAGCTCCAGCACCGTGGGGGCCGAGTTGCTCTCCGTCGCATGGACATTGCCCGGCCTCGCTTGCAGCACCCCACCTCCGGTGGCCCGTTTGTGGGAGACCCGGTGGGGTCCTAGTCCTCCCCTGGGCACCTCTCACCCCCCAGAGCGGGTGTGTCCTCTTCGTTGTGCCCGCCCACCCGTTACAGGGTCTCCGCCTCTGGTGCGCTTCCGAGATGCGGGGCGTCGTCCCTGGGTGGAGAGAGGGTGTCCCCCACCTCCCTCAGCCCTGGGCAGGGCCACCCCTGGGCGGTGCGGGGAGGGGCCGTGGCCAGCCGGCTCTGTCTCCTCAGTTGGGGCTGCCCGAAGCAGAAGTACACCTTCAACGAGTCGTCCTCCGAGATCAACTGGTGAGTCCGTGGTCACGGCCCGCTCTCTGGGGGGCCAGGGCTGGGGGTGGGAGGGACAGAGGTCCAGAGCGGGTGCCCAGCCTCAACCCGTGAGCCCATAGGTTCCCCGAGGACACGTTCACCTGACTCTGGGCCAACGGGTGGCGGGCAGCACAGGGGTGTCCCTGCAGGGCGCCCCGAGGCTCCAGGAGCAACTTAAGAGCTGGACTGTCAGTCTGAGCCAACCAGCCTGCTTCTGAGAGGCTCGCAGATGGGGCCGCGGGGACCGGACATTCAGGGGACCTGCCCAACAGCGAGGAAAGTGGTGCCACTCAGTCAGTTGGAAGTGTGACCCTGAGCGACTAGGGACACATGATCCGGAGGAGGGGACACATTTCTGGGGCTTGGCCACATCCCAGTGGCACGCTTCTCCCTGTCATTCTCGGCCACCCCCTTGGCCTCCTGCCCCTCCCTCAACCCCTCCCAAGCCTTTCGGGGGCAGCCCTGGTCCTTCCGGCCTGACAACCACCAGTGTCTCAGCGAGGACACCCCTCCAGGCCACTTGACCTCGCAGTAGCCCTGCAGGGGAACTGAGGTCAGCACCGCCCCTCAGTGACATGCGTAGGAGCTCCGTCCCCAGGGTCAGAGAGGGGGACCACAGGGGCCACCTGGGGCCTCAGAGCCTGCAGCCCTGCCCCCTGCAGGGCAGCAGGGGCATCTCCCTGGACGCCCCCACCCAGGGAGCCTGGGCTCACCTCCCTCTCTCCCCAGGGCCCCCATCCTGTGGGTGGAGAGGAAGATGGCTCTGTGGGCCATCCAGGTGAGTGGGTGGGGCACTGCCACCCCCTGCCCTCCCCCCGCCCACTCCCTGCCCTCTCTAAGCCCCCCGCCCTGCCCCCACCCAGGTCACCGTGGCCATAATCAGCTTCCTGGAGACCGTGCTGCTCATTTACCTCAGCTACAAAGTGAGTGCCCACCCAGCCCGGCCGTCTCCGAGCCCCGAGCCCCGTCCTCCCCTCGGACCCCTGCCCAGCCCCGTCGCTGACCTCGGGCTGGTCTCTCCCCCACCCCCGCCCGCTGGGCTCCTAGGGCAACATCTGGGAGCAGATCTTCCGCGTGGCCTTCGTCTTGGAGATGATCAACACCCTGCCCTTCATCGTCACGGTGGGTGAGCCGCCAGTGGAGGAGCGGGCCGCCCTGGGCCCGCCGCCCCTGACCCGTCTCCCCTGCAGATTGTCTGGGCGCCGCTGCGGAACCTGTTCATCCCCGTGTTCCTGAACTGCTGGCTGGCCAAGCACGCGCTGGAGAACATGATCGTGAGCCCCTCCCTACCCCCACTCCTCACCCCCAGTCCTGCCACCCCCGGGCAACCCGGCATCTCTGTCACCATGAATGACTCACCCTTTCCTGACCCTGAAAGGATGAGGGGTGAGTTGCACAAACTGGGACCCCCAGACCCAGGGCCGCAAAAACCAGGACCATGTGTCCTGGGCCACCACAGACTGGGGCCCCAACAGACCCTCTGCGGAGTGTCTGAGCAGGTCCCTGTCACAGGCAGTGGGGGATGGCGTGCCCCCCGCCCTACCATGCGGGCCCCTTGGCTCTCCCTCTGGGCAGTGCTCACAGTGGAGGGAGTGGCCGTGCTCTGCCTTGGCCTCTCGCCCGGGGTGGGGGGACTTCCCAATCCTGTGCCCCAGCCCTCCCTCCCTCGCCGCCCCTGGGTCCCGGGGCTCTGTGGAGGGTCCCAGCCCTTCCGCTGCCCTGCCTGGTCCCACAGAACGACTTCCACCGCGCCATCCTGCGGACGCAGTCGGCCATGTTCAACCAGGTCCTGATCCTCTTCTGCACACTGCTGTGTCTGCTCTTCACGGGGTGAGGCCACCGCCCCAGCGGGCCCCTCTCCCCGGGCACAGCTGGGCCCCGCAACCAAGAGGTCGGGAAGGCAGCGTGGAGCCCACGGCCTGCGGCTCCTCTGGGGCCGGGGGGTCCCAGTCCTGTCTCCCGGATGGTGCCCCCGACCAGGTGGGGAGCCTGCCTCCCCGCATCTGCCCACGCTCCTGCCAGGACTCTGGTCCTGTCCGGTGCTGGTCACCGCCTCCGTCCCCTCAGCAAGGTCAAGGGGCGGGCCCCACAGTCCAGGAAGGCCATGCCCTTCCTGCCCCACCTTCCTCACTCCCCACCCCCCAACACACACAGCTCTCAGCAGAGCCAGGCAGGGCGTCCACAGGTGGATTCAGCTCCTCCCTCCTGGCAGCCGGTGCACCGTACCCCTCAGTGGGGCGGGGTCCCCGAGCCCCGCTCTGTGCTGCCACATGCTGCGCGCTGTGGCCCCCAGGCCCTGCCGTCGGCACCCCCGGGTGTACGACTGGGGGCTCAGTCGAGTGTGGGAAGGACTGTCCAGCTCTGCCACGCAGGGCTGACCTCCTGAGTGAGGACGAGGCCTTGAGAGGCGGGGTGGCCTGCGGGGCTCCCAGCCTGGGGGCCACGCTGCCTCCACTGACCCTCAGGCCGACACTGAAGCCAGCAGCTCAGTGCCCACACTCCTGGTGAATTACACGGGGCCTCAGCCCGGGCGGGAACCACCAGCCCAGCTGGCCCAGGGGTTGGGCCGTCAGCGACTGGGGCACCCACACTCAGCCCTGTGTCCCGGGTGACCCAGTGACATACCCTGAGTCTCTGGATGACGCGAGGTCCCGAGGGCAGGCAGAGGGCTGCCCCGGGAGCCCCGAGGTGGCCGAGGCCCGGCAGCTGCCCCTGACGGCCGGCACTTGCAGGACCTGTGGCATCCAGCACCTGGAGCGTGCGGGCGAGAACCTGTCCCTCCTGACGTCATTTTACTTCTGCATCGTCACCTTCTCCACTGTGGGCTACGGCGACGTGACGCCCAAGATCTGGCCATCTCAGCTGCTCGTGGTCATCATGATCTGCGTGGCCCTCGTGGTGCTCCCGCTGCAGGTGCGCCATCCATGCTCCAGCGGGGGCGCCGCGGGCCGGGACCCGTGGGCCGGGAGTGGCAGGGCTGCCCCTTCCCCGGCAGGCCCACCCAGGCGTGGGCAGGCCTGTGCTGGCTCCCTTCCAGGACCGGACGGGCAGAGCAGGAGGGGCCAACAGGGAGCCAGGAGCCTCAGCCGATGGTGGGGCAGCAGCTCTCAGGGCCACGGGGGGCGCAGCCATTTCCCTGTCATCTATCACCAAGGCCAATTTGGCTGAGCCATGGGAAGGGGGACAGGGACCTAACCCAGCCCCGACCTGTGCTTAGGTGTGAAAACTGGGGGCTGGGAGAGGGGGCCAGCTGGTCTGCTCTCGGGAGGTGGAGGATGGGGGTCCTCTGCTGATGCTGAGCTTGTCTCCGGGGGCGGGGGGTCCCTCAGCCCCAGCCAGCCCCCGCCCTCGCACCTCCCCCTGGTGCAGAGCGCAGCCACTTTCACGCAGGAAGGCCTGTGTGTGCCAGCCTCACCCTCTCCCCTCCCCCGGAAGCCCTGTCCTCTGTCCTCCTGTCCTCCCTACGGCCCCCGCCCCACGGCCACCTCCCCCTCACTGGCCCCCTCCCACTGCAGTCAGGGGGTCGGAGGACAGAGGCTCCGCTGCACGTACTTTCCCACACCTGCCATTTTCCCAACTTAAAGCGACTCCCAGCCCCAAAGTTCACGTCCAGGACGTGAGGGTCAGGCGGACAGTGTCCCCAGAGCCACGGCCTCAAATAGCCCACTCGCTTATAACCAAGGGTCCTGCAAGTGTCCCTTTCACACTGCAGTCCAGATTCTTAATTCTGTGGCTGAAAATTTCCTAGCACATGTTCACATTTCTCCAAAATGGGTCTTGGGTGCCAAGGGAGGCCCAGCGGTTGTGTAAATTATACCTGGGTGTCCCAGTGCAGCCTTCGTCATCCGCTAATGGCCACGTGGCCTCTGGGGCCCGGAGCTGGAGGTGCTGTGTCTCTGACTACCCCACATGCCAACTGCAGCATCTGCCCTGCCTCTGCGTGGCCCGCCCCCTTGGTCCTGCCGGGGCCTCTGCCCAGCGCCCTCCTCCCCATGTGCCCGCACGCGGTGCCGGCCACCTGCCCCACTCTGCCATCTGGGGCTCTCCCGTCTGCTGCTCCTGCAGGGACAGGGCCCCTCTCTGGCGTCACCATCACCCCACAGCCGGGCCCCAGGTGCCTCGCCGGGGCCCCCGCGGTCCCAAGCCCAGGCCACCTGGCCCTCACCCACTCCCACCCACAGTTTGAGGAGCTGGTCTACCTGTGGATGGAGCGGCAGAAGTCGGGAGGCAACTACAGCCGCCACCGGGCCCAGACGGAGAAGCACGTGATCCTGTGCGTTAGCTCCCTCAAGATCGACCTGCTCATGGACTTCCTGAATGAGTTCTACGCCCACCCCCGGCTCCAGGTGCGGCCCCGCCCACCGCCCGCCCCTGCCTGGCTGGTCCCCCCACCACAGGGTGCATCTGGGGGCCCCAGACGCAGGCAGGGGCGGACTCACCGCCACCTCGCCCCCGTCGGCAGGACTATTATGTGGTCATCCTGTGCCCTACCGAGATGGATATCCAGGTCCGGAGGGTCCTGCAGATACCCCTGTGGTCCCAGCGGGTCATCTACCTGCAAGGCTCCGCACTCAAGGACCAGGACCTCATGCGAGCCAAGTGAGTCCCGCCACGGAGTGGCCACAAGCTCGCCCAGCCTCGTTTCCACTATCTGGCCGGTTGGCCTTCTGGCACAGCCGCCCCCGCCCCCGGCCCCCTGTCAGGGGACAGTCTCCCTCAGGTTCCAGGGGAGGCTCAGAGCAGAAGGGGTGGGACAATCACTGCTGTGCCTGAGGGGGAGACATGGATGTGGGCGGGTTTCTTTTAAAAACAAGCTGAGAGGGTGACTTGAGGTAAAATAACAGGGTGACTTGTGGTAAGAAGACAGGGTGACTTGAGGCAAGAAGACCGAGTTCTTAAATGGAACTTTCCAGAATGTGCCTGTGCAGATTCTGGGACACCTGGGAGCCCCCCATCACAGTTTCATTCCAGGAGATGGATACGTCCTTCGCGGCGAACTGTGGGTTGTGCCGAGGCTTAGGACAGGCCAGGGTGCCCTCACTCGCCCACCTCCTGAGCCCTGAGCCTCACCGGCTCACCTGTGAAACTGGGACAGGAATCAACCCCGCTACCCCGAGGTGGTGGTGACCAGGGACACAGCCTCTTTGGGGATCCCACTGCCCAGCTCTAGTCCCAAGGGGTGGAGAGAGGCAGTGGCTGTCAAGTCAGGGACAAGCTGGTGGACTGGCAGGTTCTGGGCCTCTGACCTCCCCTGTCCTGGATGTGAGTGGACGGTGTCTGCAGCCAGGGGTCCTTGGGTGGGAAGGGCGAGGACCTGGTCACAGGTCCCCAGACCTTTAGCAGTCCATTTCTGGAAGGGCAGGCTGGCAGCCGGGGTCTCACATCTTGCCAAGTGCTCCCCTTCCTTCCGTGCCCCAGCCCCGCCGGCTCAATGGGGACACAGAGGACGAACCGCCCCCCCAATCCCCCGTGATCCATGCCCTGACAGCAAGTTGTAAGCACACAGAGGCGGGGTCTCAAGGGGACCCACCTCTTCTAGCCTCGGCCCAGGGCCCCCGACAGCCGAGGCAGCAGTGGGGCTGGGTCCAGGCGGCACTCAGAGCTGTGCTTTGCAGGATGGACAACGGGGAGGCCTGCTTCATCCTCAGCAGCCGCAATGAGGTGGACCGCACGGCGGCGGTGAGTGCCGCAGCCACCCCCGCCCCACCCGGAGCCCGCGCTGCTGCGCCCCAGCACTGACCACACCCACCCCACCCCCAGGACCACCAGACCATCCTGCGAGCCTGGGCCGTGAAGGACTTTGCCCCCAACTGCCCCCTCTATGTGCAGATCCTCAAACCCGAGAACAAGTTTCACGTCAAGTTCGCAGGTACCTACGTTTGAGGGCCCTGTGTGCACACAGGTGAGGGCACTCCTCCCAGGCTGGGGGCCGGGGCACAGGCCGGGAGCATAAAGAGATGCAGCCAGGGAGCGGCGGGCATGCCGCCCTCACCAGGGGCACATGGAGGGGGCCCCATGCAGGTCCAGCTGTTGCAGATGCCAGTCCTGCCCCACGGGCTGGGGGTCGGTGAGGGCAGGGGCACCTGCTGTGCTGGGCACCTGGGGCGATGGGTGAGCAGAGGGGGCGGGGGCGGGGTGTCTGTCCCGGGCGCAGCGCTGACTGTCCGGCCCGCAGACCACGTGGTGTGCGAGGAGGAGTGCAAGTACGCCATGCTGGCCCTCAACTGCATCTGCCCGGCCACGTCCACCCTCATCACCCTGCTGGTGCACACATCCCGTGGCCAGTGAGTGTCCACTCACCCTGCGCCTCGCCGGGGGTTTGGGGTCGGGGGTGACGAGGAGACCCGTGATGGAGCGGGGCGCGTGCAGTGGGCAAACGTCCCATCCGGGGAGCTGGATGCTGGGGTGGGGGGATCACGCGTGTGGGCCCAGGTGAGACATTCGGCCCACTCAGGAAGCAGGTTTTGAGACTCCGGGCAGCCAAGTGGGGCAGCCAGGGGCTGGGAATGGCAGGCAGGGCCCACCTAGGATGAGGGCTGCAGTGGCGGGAGAGCTTCAACGTGGACTCGGTGCTGGCTAGCAGGGTTTGGTTGGAGGGGAAGAGGTGCGTTGGGGTCACGGTACCTGGGCAGCAGTGGGGACCTGGCAGAACCACGGGACAGAGCAGGATGCCGTCTTCTCTTTGGGGAGACCAGGCAGGGGTCTCCCCAACAGGGGCCCTTGGCTAATTTGTGGGTCCTGCGCAGCCCTGGGGCAGGGACCAGGCAGAGGGAGGGGGATGCCGGCCTGGGAGGACCTTGACCCCAAAACATTTTGGTGCCCCCTAAAAATCAGACCCTGGTGTTTACGGCTTTTTAAAACTGGCCAAGTGACCGCTTAGTCCACCCCTGAGGCTCAGCCAGAGACAGAGGGGCCAGGGGTCAGGGTTGAGCTGGACTTGCCTCCACCCACCCCATCAGCAGCTGAGCTGGGTGGGGGGGCAGCCACCGTGGTGACGTCCCTGCCCGCTCAGGGAAGGCCAGGAGTCCCCGGAGCAGTGGCAACGCATGTACGGGCGCTGCTCGGGCAACGAGGTGTACCACGTGCGCATGGGCGACAGCAAGTTCTTCCGCGAGTACCAGGGCAAGAGCTTCACCTACGCTGCCTTCCACGCGCACAAGAAGTAGGCGCCCTCGGGGTCGTGGGCTCCGCCACCCCCGCCCAGTCCAGCTGGGGTTGGACGTTTGAGTCCTTGTAGGCCTGGGTCTGCCCCGCCACATGGCTTCCCCTTTTGACCTCGGGTCATACCCTCAGGTGTGCGGGCGGGAGGGGGGGTGTCCCACACCCGAGGGGAGGGTTCTACCAAGGGCCTCACCCCAAACGTCCCCCAAACCCTGCTTTCCTAAGAGCTGATCCCGCAGAGCAGAGTACAGGTGCCCCTGGGTGGGGCCCCGCCGAGCCACGCCCCTCCCCAAGTACGGTGTGGGTGGGGCCCCGCCGAGCCACGCCCCTCCCCCAGGTACGGCGTGTGCCTCATCGGGCTGAAGCGAGAGGACAACAAGAGCATCCTGCTGAACCCGGGGCCGCGGCACACACTGGCCGCCTCCGACACTTGCTTCTACATAAACATCACCAAGGAGGAGAACTCGGCCTTCACCTTCAAGCAGGAGGAGACACGGCGGAAGGGCCTCGCGGGGCCGGGGCGGGGCCAGGGCTCCTCCCACCTGCCGGTGCACAGCATCATCGCCTCCGTGGGTAAGGCCCTCAGCCTCCGCTGGCCGGGCACCCGCTAGTGCTCCCCGGGCTGACCCTGCTCTGGGCCAGGCGGGAGGCCCAGGCTGCCCTGCCTGGGGCCCAGCTCGGCCGAGGCTCAGGCCTCAGCATGCGCCTCTGTCAAGGGGAGGCCGCCCTGCCGCCCGCAGGCCCTTTGCATAGGTGTCCAAGCTCCTGCCTGGCGGAGGCCACCCTGCATCAGGGCCATCGACCCGTTGTACCGAGTGAGGAGGAAGCCGAGGCTCAGGTGCCAGGCTCCCCTGGGGTGGCGCAGCTGGACGGGACCCCAGGCCTCAGGAGCGGGCCGTGTCCACCTCCCGCGCAAACCGCTTCCCCACGGAGAGCCCGGGGGAGGGGTTGCTGGCCAAGTCACTGCTCCGTTGCAGGGACGGTGGCCATGGACCTCCAGAACCCAGAGAGCCCGCCAGCCCAGGGCGGCGGGGCCGGCAAGCTGGCACTGCCCACAGAGAACGGCTCGGGCAGCCGGCGGCCCAGCATCGCGCCTGTCCTTGAGCTGGCAGACAGCTCAGCCCTGCTGCCCTGCGACCTGCTCAGTGACCAGTCCGAGGACGAGATGACGCCCTCGGAGGATGAGGGGCTGTCTGTGGTGGAGTGAGTGTGGCCTGTGAGGGACAGAGCAAAACTCGGGGAGGGAAGTGCCCCATGAGTACAGGGCACCCAGGAAGAGGTGGGGCCAGAGGGCTGTGACACCAGGCTCCAGTGGGTGGCAGCCCGTGCTCTGAATCGGGGCTTCCAAACAGCATCAAGGGAGACCTTGTTTGGCAAATGGAATCTTCCGGGGACCCCGACACCCAGATACCGCGGCCTCCCAGGGTTGGCTGTCCTCAGTGTGGTCTGCAGAGGTCACAGATAGGGAGACCTCAGTGACGTGCTTTCCAGGCCTGGAGGCCACCGGCCTTTCCTGAGCTGTCATCCTATCCTGAGACCTGGGAGCCAGGTCTTCTTGCTGTCCTTCTTGCTGTCCCATCTGTCCTCAGCAACTCTCGGCCACTTGGCCTCGGGCAGGACAGACAGGCGGTGCCCTGACACCAAGGCCATGGCCTGCCGCCAGCCTGAGTGTCCCTCCCCCCACACAGCCTGTCTGTGTTCCTGGCCTCTGCTGCTGGGATGGAGTACGTGAGGACACACCGGCCTGGGGGTGGGGACGGAACTGGGGGCATCAGCAAGGGGGTGACCAGGGGCCTGGTGCCCCTGTGTGGTCACTCCCACCAAGGGGGAGGGCACGGTGGATCTGGTGGCCCGGGGCTGTGGGGGGCGCTGGCCAACCGTGCTGAGGCTCCGTGTCCCACTCCAGGTACGTGAAAGGCTACCCACCCAACTCGCCCTACATCGGGAGCTCCCCGACCCTGTGCCACCTCCTGCCTGTGAAGGCCCCCTTCTGCTGCCTGCGGCTAGACAAGGTAGGCTGCGGCCCGGCCCGGCCCCTGGTAACTGCACTTGGACATGACGGCAAGGACGCGGTGACGAGGATGGACGTCCTCGACCCGCATGCTGACTCATGACCTGGCTCTCTTGCCGGCTGCTCTCCTGTCCCCGCTGGACACCTGTCTCCAGGCTAGAGGCCTGCTTTCCCCAGACGACCCTCTTGTAACAGGTCACTCACCAGAGCCAGGACGTGGGTCTCTGACCCGTGGGCCATTCTCCCAATGAGCTGTTGTTCCAATAGCCCTCATTGTCCTATATGGTGACGCTGTCCCCACCACACTCTGTGTGTAGCTGCCCTGTCCCCCTCAGCCCAGAGTCTCCTTGCCCTCCCTTGGGTCTCTTGGCATTTTTCAAAGCACAGGTGGGTTTGCAAATGTGTTCGCGAGAGGAGACGGCTTGTATGCATGGGGCAGGAACGCCCAAGGTGACATGTGTCCTGGAGGCCTCCGTGGTGAGGCCAGCTCAACCACATGGCCCCAGGGGCTCGGCCAGGCTCCTCCACTGAGGAAAGCCCCCTGGGGCCATGCAGCCTGTGGGCCACTGAGGGGAGTGGCGTGGGGGCGACGCGCACAGGACTGCCGCACGGGGGCTGCGTCCAGTACCAGTTCACTAACCCCACGGCCCGCCGCCCTCACTTGTGATGGCCTGCTGTGCGGAGCCCCTCACCCGGCAAGTGTCGTGAGGACCCCTGACCCACTGCTTGTTGTCACTCGTCACAGCCAACCTTGACGCCGATGCTCTGACTTCCCAGTGGGCCCTTTAGGCTGGCACCTGGGTCCTCCACACAGAGGCCGCGACCCTTGGGGCACTCCGTGCTGCCCACCCCACCGCAGGCCCGCCCCACCCTGTACTGGTGCTGCCCCCATCCGGGAACCAACCTCTCCCCGAAGGAGCCGCTTCTCCTTCGAGTGGAACTGACGTTAGACACCAGGATCTGGGTCCTTGGGGTCCACCGCGTCTGGGCCTCTCACTGGGCCGAGCGAGAAAGCGTGGACACACACAAACGCTCACCACGCACACGTGTCCGTTTCTGCATCCGCCGAGGCCACGTGTCCATGCAGCTCGCCGCCCCGCTCCCTGACGTGACTGTTGGGTGGCGGGGGCTGACTGGCATGGAGCAGCACGTGCAGGGGAGGACGGGGGTCCTGGTGGCGTGTGAGGCCCCCGCGGGGCGAGGGGCTGACCGCCGGTGTCCTGGGCTCCCGTCCCCTGGGGCCCGGGGCCCTGGCCCGGCCACAACGCCACTGAGGGCTCTGGCGCCTTCCCCACAGGGCTGCAAGCACAACAGCTACGAGGACGCCAAGGCCTACGGCTTCAAGAACAAGCTCATCATCGTCTCGGCTGAGACGGCGGGAAACGGGCTGTACAACTTCATCGTGCCACTGCGGGCCTACTACCGGTCCCGCCGGGAGCTGAACCCCATCGTGCTGCTGCTGGACAACAGGTTGGGCTCCGGCTCCCCCCACCCCTTGGCGGCTGTCCGTCTCCCTGTGCCCCCCAGCAACCGTGAGCCTCGGGGCCACCCCCACAGGCACGGCAGCCCGGAGCCCGGGATCCAGCCTTGGCTGTCTGGCCTGGGCAAGGCCCATCCTCCCGGAGCCTCGGTTTCCCCTGAAGAAACAAAGAACAGCCCACTGGCCTCTAAAGGCTTCCCCCCACTCCAGGCCAGACGTGCCCCCATCCCCAGGGACCCTGCCCAGCCCCACTCCCCAAGGACGGGGCGGGTGTCAGAGCAGGACGGCTGCCCACAGGCCCCGCTGTCCCCGCAGGCCCGACTCCCACTTCCTGGAGGCCATCTGCTGCTTCCCCATGGTCTACTACATGGAGGGCTCCGTGGACAAGTAAGGCTGGCGGCCGGGCCCGCCCACTTCTGAGCGGCGGGACCGTGCCCTCGCCCCCCTGCTCCCGGGGCGTGGGGAGGCCGGAGGCGGTGGGGGCCGGGCGCCCCTCGGGGCGGCTGCTGACCCCCCGGCCGCATGGCTCTCCCGCCAGCCTGGACAGCCTGCTGCAGTGCGGCATCATCTATGCGGACAACCTGGTGGTGGTGGACAAGGAGAGCACCATGAGCGCCGAGGAGGACTACATGGCCGACGCCAAGACCATCGTGAACGTGCAGACCATGTTCCGGTGAGGCCGGGCCGCCGGGCTCTGCGCTGGCGCCACCCCGCTCCCACAGCTGCGACCCTGGAGACCCCCCACCTGCCGAGCTCCCGCCCCCCACCTGTGACCCCGGGACCCCCCCTGACCCCACCCGTGACTGCCCTGCAGGCTCTTCCCCAGCCTCAGCATCACCACGGAGCTCACCCACCCTTCCAACATGCGGTTCATGCAGTTCCGCGCCAAGGACAGCTACTCCCTGGCTCTCTCCAAGCTGGAGAAGGTGCGTGCCGCCCCGCCCCATGCCCAGCCCGGTCTGAGCGGTCCGGTTCGGAGCCTGGAGGGTCTGGGCCAAGGGACCATGGAGGCCGGAGACCTGCCCTTCTCCAGCTGGGGGCTGCAGGGACCAGAGACAGGGGCTCTGATGGGTCTGGTGTGGAGTCCAGGGACACGGGGACCAGCCACCACAGACACAGGCCCCGGCTCTGGAGTTGTCACCCCAGTACAGTCGCTGACCCCGGCCCCTCCCCCGGCCCCTGCTCAGGCCAGCGGCCATAGCGCCTTCCACCGCAAAGGGCAGGGACCCGTATTGGGGTGAGGTCGGCGCTCGGGGTGCCCTGGGTGAGACCAGGGAGCCGGTGAGTCGTCACAGAAGAGGCCTTGGCTGGTCACCGTGGACAGCACGTCCACAGACCCGGTGCTCACGGAACGCTGGGCGTGCTGTGTCCGCACGTGGTGCGCTAGGCCCTGCCCACGGGCGCCTCCACTGCCCCTCCGCCGCCACTCGCAGACGCCAGTTCGGGACAGAATCACTAAGGCCACTCAGAATGGCAGGGTGGCCACAGCAGAGCACTGTGCCCAGCGTGGCGCCCCGTGTGACTGCCCGGGTCAAACCTCTGGGCCCCACTTCTCACAAGAGCCCGAATCCTGAACGTGGGCCCCAGCGTGGCCGGTGGGGACATGCAGGGGGTGCTCATTCTGCTCGTGCGTGTACCCACGTACCCGAGTGCATGCCACACAGCTACCACTCTCGCGCGCATACCCGCCCACGTGCGCGGCCACGGCGGCCCCTGGCTGAGCTCCACTCTCCCGCAGAGGGAGCGCGAGAACGGCTCGAACCTGGCCTTCATGTTCCGCCTGCCCTTCGCCGCCGGCCGCGTCTTCAGCATCAGCATGTTGGACACGCTGCTGTACCAGGTCAGCAAGGGGGGCGGGGCGGGCCCAGGGCCCGCGGGGACCCACCGGCGTCTGGTCCCCGGTCTGCGTGATGTGTCCCTCTCTCAGTACCCCCTTCCTGGGTCCCAGGGAGGCTGACCAACACCGAGCAGCTCTAGGCCCTGTCCTTGCTCGGGCACAGCAGGGACTCACCTCTAAATGTCCCCAGTCCTCCTCCCAGAAGACACGCCCAGGTCCCTTCTGACCTCACTGACCAAGTGAATTGGGGACCGAGGCCAGGCAAGGTCCTCCAGCTCCGTCCGCTCTCTGCGTTGTGCTCGGCGACGGGTGGCCAGGGGGCGTCTGTGAGTCTGCCTGGGCGGCCATGGGCGCCTGGCAGGTGTGTCGGGGGGACAAGGCGCCTCGGCCTCACTGCGCCTCCCTCCCGCCAGTCCTTCGTGAAGGACTACATGATCTCCATCACCAGGCTGCTGCTGGGGCTGGACACCACGCCGGGCTCCGGCTACCTCTGTGCCGTAAGTGCGTGGCGGGGCCGGGCGTGGGGCTCTTCTCAGGAGGCCGCTGGTCCCCGCCCCAGCTCAGCACGGGGCGCCACCTGCCCCCCCCCCACCTGCCGGCCCCGCTCAGGGTGCCCGCACCTTCCAGATGAAGATCACTGAGGACGACCTGTGGATTGGCACCTACGGCCGCCTCTTCCAGAAGCTGTGCTCCTCCAGCGCCGAGATCCCCATCGGCATCTACCGGACCCAGAGCCACGTCTTCTCCACGTCAGAGGTTCGCGGGTGGGCACACCGGCAGGGCTCCAAGGAGCGGGGCGGCCCCACTCTTCTCTGGGTGGCGCGGGCCATCCCCGTTTGTAGTTTTGGGGTCCAGTCCCCATGGGGCATCTGATGGGGCCCCTGGGGCGCCTCAGGCAGCGCCGGGGGCATGGCAGAAGCCTCCCAGGCACCCAGGCTGTCTTGGTTTCCTTTGCAGCCGCACGACCTTCAAGCCCAGGTGAGCCGCCCCTGCACACTTAACACCAAGGCGTCTTGGCGTCTGCAGAGTCCCCTGCCTGAGCCCAGACTCCCCCGCCCCGGGCCTGGGAGGGACACAGGGCCCTGGGCAGCACCAGCATCTGGGAGTGAGTCTTGGGATGTGTCAGCACAGAGCAGCTCAGAGGCTCCTGGCATCAGCCCCCCGTACAGATGGGGAAACTGAGGCCTGGGATGGGATGCCCAGGCCCCCCCAGCCCCATGGGCTGCCGACAGGCTATACTGTGGCCCCATGATGGCGGGTACCTGCCCTCCCTAACCGTTCTGGCCCAGCCTCCATGTCCCAGCCCCCTGCTTCTTAAGGTACTATCTGAGTCGGAGGCCCCCGCATGACCCTCGGGGCCCCACGTGCCCACGGAACCAGGCACAGGCCCTTGTGCTTCCCAGCCCACCATGTCCCCCACCCCTGGCTTTTTCTGCCCCACAAAATGGATAAACCGAGACAGAGAGGCAGTGACCCTCCATGGCAAAATCGGAACATGCAGGGCCCAGACGGGGACCCCTGACACAAGGGCCCAGAGGCGAGGGAGCTGCCGTCACCCCCCAGCACGTCACACACAGGCCTGCAGCCCACCCCGAGCTGGGCCCCAATGGAGAAGGAAGCCACTCGTATCCCTGGGCCCAGGGGGTCCCCCCACAGGGGGCTGGACTATCCCCCCATCCACCGACGGCCCCCCAGCTGTGCCCCTTCCCCATGCCCCTTGGCCTCCTCCCTCACCCCTCTTGCCTTGGCCAGTCCCAGATTTCGGTGAGCATGGAGGACTGCGAAGACACACGGGCAGTGAGGGGTCCCTGGGGCCCGCGGGCAGGGACCGGCGGTGGCGGCGGCGGCGGCACGCACGGCCGGCACTCCGTGGGCGGCGACCCGGCCGAGCACCCTCTGCTGCGGCGCAAGAGCCTGCAGTGGGCCCGGAAGCTGAGCCGCAAGAGCCAGAGCCCCACGCACACGGGGAAGGCGGCGGCCGAGTGGGTCAGCCAGCAGCGGCTCAGCCTGTCCCGGCGCTCCGAGCGGCAGGAGCTGTCCGAGCTGGTCAAGAACCGCATGAAGCACCTGGGGCTGCCCACCGTCGGCTACGGTAAGGACGGCCGCCCGCCCGCCCGCCCCCACTGGCCACACCTCCCATCTGTCCATCTGCCTGCCTGCAGGGCCAGCGCCTGGCTCCAGCTGAGGCGGGTCAGAGTCCGGCCATGTGGGTGCGGGCAGGACCTCCCACGCTGGTGCCGAACCCCCTACGGAAGGGCCCAGCCCCCCACTCTGGGACCTCAGTTTCCACATCTGGAGCTGGCTGAGCCTGTGGTGCAGGAGGAGGAGGAGGCTGCAGGGTGGGGAGGGCCAGGCTGGGCTCCCTGACAGTAGCCATGAGCACAGGTTTTGGTTGGAGACAGAGGGGCCACCTTGGGCCAGATATGGTGGTCGTCAGGAACGCAGGGGGCACTGTGTGCTCGTGGAGAACAGGGAAGGGCAGGGGGACCCTAGAGCCCCCGGGCCACCCTCCCCAGTGCTCTCAGGAGCCAGTGCTCTGGTGTGTGTCTGGCGGGGGGGCAGGGAGAGAACGGCACAAGACTCCGCCGTAGGCCTCGGGGAACTCGTCGTCCCCACAGCACTGCCACCCTGCCCCTGCTGCGTCGGGGGACGGTCATTTTTGTCGGCAGACCCAGGCCGCCCCTTCTGTCTCTGTAGCTTGCTCTGGGGAGGAGTTTGTGAGCTTAACCGAGAGCGGGTCTGGGTGGCTGGGCTGGCTCTCATGGGTCACCCCTCCCACCCTCTGGACGCTGCCTCTGTCCACGGGGCTGAGGGACCCCAGCTCCCCACTGCTGCCGCCGTGTCCCCCCCCGGGCTGGGTCGAGGCTCTGGCCCACGTCCGGTTCCGCTTGGGGCCTCTGCCATCTCTCAGGCCTGGCTGTGTCCTGCTCCCCCCACATGCTTCCTGCTGTCTGTCCCCTGGGTTGGAGCCCGTGAGCCCTCTTCCAGGTGGAGTCGGCTGGCCCAGGGCTCATCCGGGAGCTGCCCAAGGGTCTCTCGGGCTGGTCTATCTACTGACCATGCAGCCCGGGGCCCATCGGGAACTCGGGCCAGGGTTTGGGGGACAGGTGACCCGTGAAGGCCACCCCAGCCCTGGGCCCACCACACCCCAGCTACACAATTTACCTTTGTCCCCTCTGGTGTCGCTGCCCAGGTGGGCACTCTCACCCCCTTTCCAGGGGGAACTGATACTGAGGCTCCGAGCGGGTGTCCGGTGTTCACAGCCCATGGTGAGCGTGGGCAGGTGGAGGTTCCAGCCCGCCGCCCCCCCGAGGCGGCGCCCGCCCACATTCCCCTCAGCCTCGCGACCCCACCTACCGCACCGGAACTGGCAGAAAAGGAGCCGGCGCTCAGTGTAGACTCACTTCCCAGGCGGCCAGCGCCAGCCGCTGGGGTCCCGTGTCCTGCTGCAACTGGCTGTCCTGCCCCGCTGAGCCGGCCGCGCGCTGCTTGCTGACCTCTCTCTCTCTCTCTGTTTCTGTCTGTCCCTCTTCCTGTGTGTTCTGTAGAGGATGTAGCAAATTTAACAGCCAGTGATGTCATGAATCGGGTAAACCTGGGATATTTGCAAGGTAATTCTGCTCCGGCCACGGGCAGCCCAGTGCCCGCCCCACCCCGGCCAGGCCGGCGGACAGGACCCCAGAGAGGGTCCCTGCAGGCAGGGCCTCAGTGCTCCCAGATCCCACAGCGGGGACCTTGACGGCCCCTCTTTCTCAGGCGTGTGGCTGGTGTCGGTCCCATGGCAGCTCCAGGCCAGCCTGTGTTTCCTCTCCTGCTTGCTAAGATAAGCCCTGCGTCACGTCTGCCCTGACCACGCGGGTGGGCCACCCCGGCCTGCAGCTTTCCCCTAGACACCCGAGGACCCCAAACCCCCACCCCAGGCCTCCCTCGGGAAGCATCCAGATGGATGGTCCCACGCCAAGGTCTGTCCTCATGGGGTGTGGGGAGGCCTGGGAACAGGTCTGCTTCGGAGACTTCGTGGGCCTCCCCAGCCGGGTGGATGGCTGATGTCCTGCCCCGAGACCCCAGCAGAGTCCAGGCCACAGGCCTCGCTGCCGAGACCCTTCCTTGCCTGGGGGGAGGCTCCTTGTAGCCCCAGAAAGGCTCAGGCCCCTGGGGACAGCTCCTCCATCCAGGGGCGACCAGGAGCTGACAGGCTTCCTGGGCCCGGGGAGGCATCTGCTTGGGGGAGCTGCGGGCAGACCCGGGCCCAGGAATGGCGCCTCCGTGCTCCGGGGGCTGCAGGGGCTGGTGGCGGCACCTCCCGACGTTTTGTGCTTTTCCTTCTGCAACCTGCGCTCCTGGAAGACCCACAGGCCGGCCCCAGCCGGCGTCTGGCAGCTTCCATGAACTGTGGCTTTGTCACCCCCTTTCTGCTTCCCGCTGAGGCTCCCAGTGGGGGTACCTCCCCTGCAGGATCACGAGGGTGCAGTGGGGGGCGTTTACTGGGCACCCTACTGTGTGCGTACATTGAGGGGCGCCTAGGCCAAAGTGTGAAACCAGAGGAGAGGCGTGATCTTGTGGGGAGATGACCCCGTTAGCTAGGGCTGCAGGGAGGTTCCCCTAACCCCAAAAGGGTATCATCATAAAGCCCCTCTGCCCTGCAGAGTCCCCAGAAGCACCCCCAGCTCCAACCCCTTCCTGACAGCTGCTCGGAGGGAGGGCGCCACAGTGACCCCCAATGCGTAGAGGAGGAAACGGGAGGTGTGAGAGGAGCGGGTGGGCACCCAGGGCTGGGGTCATCCATGGAGGTCTGGAATGTGGGGTGGGCGTGTGAGGATGAGGGCAGGGTGAGGGGCCCCCCTCCTTGGTCGTTTGCCAGGAAGGGTCTCACCAGACCCCTGACCCCACCCTGGGTGCAGCTGGCCCGTCCTGGTGACTGGCCACACCCACCCTGGCCCTGCGGCTGCCCCGCTGCGTGCCCCCGCCTTGCAGCCCTGTGCCCTCACAAGCACAGCTGGGCCTGGCCCAGTCCAGTCTTCTAGAGTCAGGACGCCATGGCCTGTATGAAGCAGGCCCAGGGCGGGAGGCCCGGCGAGGCCAGTGTGAGCGAGCCAGTGGGCCTGGCTCCCGGCTCCCAGCGGAGGGCCCCCGCCCAGACCCCAGCCTTGCATTCACACCAGTGCCCCGACTGGGCATGTGTGTCAGCGTGGCCGGGGCTGATGGCTGCTGTCCGCGGTGTAGGGTCCCCAAGAGCCTCCTGCCCCCGCCCCCGCCTATGCCACCTGTTGCTGCACACTCCAGGCACCCCGCTGTGGCATGCGGCCCACCCCTCCCGAAAACGCATGCGGGGCACGTGGGGCCGGGAGGTGCCTCCCCACACAGCCGCCAGCACGAGGCACCCGCTTGGCTGCCGGCAGCTCCCGCCAAAGGGCCCAGGCACAGGGAGGCCTCCCGAGGCCCAGCCTGGCACCTCGCCCGCTGCCTCCCTGGAAGCAGGCTGTGCTCCCCCTGCTGCTGTGGCGTCGGATCGCTGTGGGGCCGATTTGGCTTGAAGGCTCCGGTTCAAACGGGCCGCGGCCCCCGGCCTGGCTGGCCCATGGCAGCTGCCCAGCTCTGCAGAGAACTCTGCCCGCCGGACAGCGGCCCTAGCCCGCACACTCCTGCTAGTGGGAGCTGGGGACAGAGCCCCCCCCAGGGCAGGACCTCTCTGGAGGGCCGTCCCCGTGATGGCTGTCCTGGGTCAGGAGGTGCCCTTCGACACCACCAGGTGGGCAGACGGGAGCCACGTGCCTTTGTCCCCCTGCCAGAGCACCTGGGCCGCTGGCAGCACGGTGACCAGGGAGATAACTGTGAGGTGACCACCGTCTCTCCAGAACCCATTCTTACCCCTGCGGGTCACACGCCAGCACAACCCAGGGAGCTGCACAGCGGGCTGTCGCCTCCACAGGCCCTGCATGCGCCCAAGGGGTCCTTCTGAGCTGACAGTCACAGGAACAGGTTTTGGGAAGCAGAGGACATGAATTCAAAGCAGAAGGTTGAGTGAGTGGAGCAGGGGCAGCCTGCCTGGGCCAGGGACGCGGGACACACGGGGAGGGGACGAGCCTGAGGACTGGGCTAGGCGTGCGTGCAGCGTGTGTGTCCCTGTGCAGGCGTGCACGGGTGTCCACTGCTTTGTGCCCACGGCAGATGTGGTGGGCTGCACGCGGGCGAACGCGGGTGTCCACAGGCTGGTGCAGGTGGCAGGTGTGTGGCTGTGTGCAGGTGTGTGTGGGGTCCACTGGCTTATGCAGGTGGCAGGTGAGTGCAGGTGAGTGCAATGCCTCTGTCCAGGACTGCCACACCTGTGAGCTGTTGGCTGCTCAGGCAAAGCTCCCTGGCATGTGGGCTGGAGCCAGTGCCCCGCCCTCCAGGGCTGGCCCCACCTCTGCAGGCCCGGTGCCAGGGACGGGTGTCCATCAGGGAGTTGCCAGGTCAAGGGGCTCAGGCGGGATGACCAGAAAGGTGGGGAAGATTCTGCAGCTGGACCAGAGCCCCTGGCTTCCCTGCGCCGGGAGAATGGAGGGGGGCTGGGGCTGAGGGGTGACCGCCGGCTGGGGCCTGTCTCCTTTGCAGACGAGATGAATGACCACCAGAACACCCTGTCCTACGTCCTCATCAATCCCCCACCCGACACGAGGCTGGAGCCCAACGACATCGTGTAAGTACCCCACCCGGAGTGGTGGGGACGCCCGCCCTGCACCCCCATGCTGGGCATCCAGCCACACACACTAGCTTCCCTGCATGGGAGTGGCATTGACACTCAAGGTCCCCTGCCCTGCCCACAGGTATCTCATTCGCTGTGACCCTCTGGCGCACGTGACCAGCAGCTCCCAGAGCCGCAAGAGCAGCTGCAGCAACAAGCTGGCCTCCTGCGACCCCGAGACGCGTGACGAGACGCAGCTGTGAGCCGCCCACGTGGCTGCCCGGTCGGGTCGGCCTGCGCCTGATGCATGAGGCATGCAGGGAACTGCCCACAGCCCGGCCGCCGCCCGAGGCTGCTCCCACACGCGACCGAGAGAGGAGACCTCACACAGCCCACGGGGGAGACTGCAGGCGGGAAGCCTTTTTTAACCTGTTTTTACAAATCTGTACGATCCGCATCTCCACATGAATGTACCGCAACTTGTGACCGGGCGGCTTGGTGCAGGAACTGGAGAGACACACAGCTCGCTGGACAGGAGGGCCGTGTCACACCGTGCCACCCACGCCCAGCCCGCATTTTCACGTCTAGTCTGCGGGACCCGCCCACGCTCCTGTGTTCTCCGCTCTGTGGGTCCCAGCTGGTCTTGGACACAGGACTGTCAGGGTCTGGGCCACGGCTGGGCCGCGAGGGGCTTCTCTGCCAGCGGGTGCTCCAGCACCGGGCGGCAGGCGAGCCAGGGAGCCCTGCCCAGAATATCAGCAGCACAGGAGGGTCTCGCAGCTTGGCCAGGAGACTGAGCATGCATGAGAAGGGAGGCGGGCCACCGGGAGACATCCCCCCGGAGGGGCCCTGGACACATCGGGGCTCCCGCAGGCAGCGCTTGGGCCTTTTCCTGTATCTCACACCGAACTTCCCCAGCCGCAGCGTCCCTGGGCACCAGGTGGAGAACAGTGCTTTTCCACGGCCTGTTTGATGCCCTTTTTACACCTGATCTGAAGCACAATCCAGCTGCTGGGCTGCTGGCGATGTCCTTGGGATCCGAGGGTCCCTCGTCGAGGGAGGGGCTCTGGGCGGTGGTCACCCCCGGGTGCCGCAGTGGCTCCCTTGTGACGGACTGGTTTTGCACGGTCCGTGTGGCACCTTCTATTAAATGGATGCTTTCTGTGAGCACGAGGACGGCTGTGAGGCAGTCCCTCGGTGGCTTGCTGCGCCAAGCCTGGGGCTCCCCTCCCAGCTGCTGGGTTTCAGGAGCTAGAAACACCTGCTGTGATGCCCTCACCCCCACCGGGAAGCCCCTGTCCCCAGGGAAGGCCACTAGCCAGACCCTACCTGGAGCAGGAGGCAACACCTGCGTGGTCCTGGCAGCAGGGAACCGTGGTTGGGGGAGGGCGGGGGGCTCCCTGGTGAGCTGCCCAGCCCCAAGCCCCTGGGGTGGGCACAGGGACCCCAGGCTGTGGGGCCGTGGAGGAGGTGGGCGCCTCACCAGCATGGGCCCTGCAGCCTTGCTCACACAGTTCCCCAGGCGGCCGAAGGGGAAGGCCTGACACAGCTCCAGGGTGGGGGTGGCTGGGGGCTGCACGGGTGGTAGAGGGGCAAGCCTGGACGGAGGGTGGGATGTGACCCCAGGGCCCGCCTCTCCTTCCTGGAGCAGCCTGGGACTTCCTGCCCTGATGGTGTCGATAAGCCCTCGAGTGGTGGCACTGAGGGCAGGTGATAGGAAGGGGCTGGAGGTTGGGGCGGGGAAACCCCAGAGGTCTTTGTGGAGTGATGGGCTGTAGCCATGGGTGAGGGTGGCCGCTGAGGACTGGGGCCAGCCCGGCAGGGTATCAGTGGCTCCAGGGGTCCCCTGTGGCCCACTACCTGCACAGGGTGCCTGGAACCCCTACCCCAGCTCCCTGAGGGCAGGGCCACCTGCAGGGGGGAGGTGGCCCTCCCTGGTCACTGGATGGGGCTCCATCTGGTGCTGCAGCCCCTCAAACCCCCCGCTGGGAAGACGCTGTCCTGGGGAGTCACTGGACTCGAGTCTGCAGTTGAGAGGTTGGGGCACAGGTTCCCTTCTAGCCAGGACAGGTGGCACCCTGACACCACATGCCATATAAGGAGATGAGACGTCCGGCAAAGGGGGAGGAAGTGAACACCGGGCCCTGCCAGCACCCAGCGCGGCCAAGACAAGGTGACCCAATGTTTCGTGGTAGAAGTTCTCAACATAAAATTAGTGAGAAACCTTTGTTTTCCTTACTCCCAATCTAACAGAAGGCTGTTTTCCCAAAACCACAGACCCAACACCGTGCCAGAAGACTTTCCCTTGTGCGAGAGGGGTGACAGGGGTCTCTGTGGCCCCCGGGGCTCAGCAATAAGGTGCCCACGTGTCCCACAAAGTGCTGTCAATGTGCAGGGCCTGAGTGTAAACCACCAACACCCAAAAAGTCTCAAAAACAAGTGTAACCGAGATGCTAGGAGAGGACAGGACGCGGAATCCCACAGAACGCTGACTGAACCAGAGGCGGCCGGCAGAGAGGACGGCAAGGCGACGCAGTGGACAGCGGGTAGGAGCCAGGTGCGGGCCGAGCCGGCCAGGCCGGGGCCCACGCCCGGTACTGAGGACACCGGTCAAAAGATCCACAAACGGATGGAGAACGGGGCCCCCGCCTCGGGGGCACAAACGTGGGTGCCGTTGGGCCCCCAGAGAACCCCTGAGGCAGGCATGTCCACTCTTGAGCCTCATCGTTACCCTGGTGCATACCCCGGTGGTCGCAAAGGTGCCTTTTCCTTTTGGGGGCTCGAGTTTGAGTGACGAGTCTCCAAAGCTGTGCATGTTGTGCTGGGTGGGCCTTCGGAACCGCAGCGTTTTCCTTTGAAATCGGCGTGCTCGCGTTCCTGAGGGCTGGGCGAGGCCCGACAGTCCTGCAGGTCTGATGGCATGCTGAGGCCCAAGGTCCAGGGCAACGAGTGGCTCCGCGTCCAGGACCTCGGTCCACCTGCCTAGGGCTGGGGGAGCACCTCCGGCCTTTCAGGCCCCCAGGGCAGCGGCGGGCCCGGGCCACCTTCCTTCCCACTGACGTCAGCAGGAGCTTGGGAGACCCAGGAGCACCTCAGGGAGGGGCCTCCGACCTGAGTCTGTTCACCAGCGGGCCGGGCCTGGCCCCGCAGAGGGTCCCCGCGTGAGCCCACAGCATCGCTGGTGTCCTCTGCCGCGCTCTGGTCACAGAGTGCTGAGCTGGGAAGGACACCACCAGGTCTGGACTGGCAGCCTCAGGCCTGGCCCGGAGCCCGGGGCCTCGAGGGTGGCCATCCCTGCCCATGGCGCTGCAGGGACACCTACCTGGAGGGGGCAGCGGGTACAGCCTCCCCCACACAGTGCTGTGGCCCTCCTGCCGCGGAGGCTGTCCTGGCCCCACCCCAGCACCCACTGCAGGTCTGGGAGGCATGGATAGGGCATGGGGTGCCCTCCTTTCCGGGGGAGATGCCCATCCTGGCAGTCCTGCCTCTGTGGAGGACCAGCCTCACGCCACAGTTGCAAGGGTATGGCAGGCCCAGAGGACCCACCCTCTTGCAGCCAGGATGGTCTCTCTCCCTGGTAACTGGGCGACTGGACCCGGGCCCCTCCCAGGAAGATGCAGAGGCAGCAGGAACCGAGACAGACCACCCCTCGGAGAGGGGTCCTCAGTCAGGGTGTGCTGCTGCCACATGGAACAGATGCAGGGAAGCCCCTGCGAGACCAGGCTGGCTCACTTGTGGGCTTGGAGAGGGGCTCTGAGGTCCCAGGGGACAGGCAGGGCCATGTGGTTGGGGGGTTTGTGTACCCCCCAAAAGCCATCCCAGCAACCTGACCCTGGACAGCGGTGCCCAGGCCACAGCCTTCGTCCCCAGGGGCCGGCTGTGGGCAGACGGAGGCCACCACACAGGGACACCTGGAAGGCAGGCTGCACCCACAGCGAAGGTGTCCTGGTCTCCACATGTGTCACCAAATGGGAAAACAGGCCCAGAGAACTGACTCCAGGGCCCAGGTTGTTAGCTTCTGACCGTCGCAGGACTCCTGGCCAGCACACCATATTTACAGGAAGCCTGGTTTGAATGGAGGACAGAGACAGGGAGAGAAAGGAAGGTGAGGCTAAGGAGCCTAGGGCTCTCAACGGAGCGCGTCCCACCCTCGGAGATGAGGCAGCCCGGCCTTCATGGGGTCTGTCCCTGCAGGAGGCGGCCCGAAGGGGGCCCGGACCCCAGCAAGGGCCTCGGCCCCCTAAGGGAAGACCTGGTGCGAGAGGTGCAGCCCCGACCCCGGCTTCCCGGGCGATGCTGGCAGCCCGGCTGGGACAGTGATGCCTACACAGTCCTGCCACATGCGACTCGGACGCAGATGGCCAGGAACATGCCTGGGGGGGCTGCTTCCACGGGCTCACGCCCTTCCCAGGAGCCAATCCCCATCACACGAACAGGTCGGCATCAGTTCTGAAAGGCTATCCAAGTCAACCTGAACAGAGAATTTAACTTTAGGTAAACATTTCCTCGCCGCCTCCCCACCCCGACCCCCACCCCACCTTAACCAGTTTCAATGAGTAAGTCTAACCTTGAAGTAACTTGAGAAGCACGGCACCTTTCAATTTTGCCAAGAATGCAGCTTGGGCATGAAGACCCGACCAGAGATGGCTCTGCGGGGCCGGACGGCGAACACAAGCCCAGGGCACACGTGACGGAGCTGCGGGGCATGTCCATGCGCACACACATCCATGTCTGTGCACACTTGTGCAAACGTGTGCAGTGAGATGAGGCCCTGCACGTGTATTTGTGACACCATGGGACGTGCGCTCACTCGAGTGCCTTTACCTTCAGCACATCCCCTCTGGGGCCCTGGAACACAGCCATCACTGTGGCGTCCACCCACCCCAGGTGATGAGCAGCCTGTCTTCGGTTCCAGGGCTTAAAGAGGCAGGGGGGAGGCCTGCCCTTACAGCGTAAGCAACTTGCCATGGAACCCAGACCTGTGGGTGCTCTGGAGATGTGTCCGAAACTTCTCACGGTAACAGAGGCCCGGACATCTGGGACATCAAGTGGCAGTTGCTGTGTCTGAGCTCGTTGGCAGAACGGGACACGTGCCATATGCTACCGAGCAACTCTCAGGAAGTTCCATGTGTTGACAGATCCCATCGAGAAAACCCAGGAGTGGCGGGAATGCAACGTCCCAGCACTGTGCCCCAAGCACGCCTCCATCTTCACGGAGGGCTGCACCTGGGGCCAGGCCGCCCCTTGGCGGCTCCGGGGGCACCTCGCGGGGGCCTCGCCCTCCTCAGGCTGCCTCCGGGCGGCACTCTGGGATCTGTCGTTAGCAAACTCGGTAGGACTGTTACAAGAGGAAGACATTGTTGCCCATTTGGCTTCAGAGGAAGAGGCAATGTTACTTCCTAATTAAAGGGCTCTTCATTAGCTAAAATCAGCACGAAACTCCCCTAAAGCAAGTAGCTGGGGACACGGACCAAGAAAATAAGCCATGACCACCTCACACACACGTGCTTAATAAAAAGCAAATCAATTACTTTATTACAGTTTAGTGCTTTCGTAAAATAAATATCATAGAATATCAAACAGACAGTGAGGAACGAAGCACACCCGTGCAGGGCACGCCACAGGGGTCACGGGGCGCCTGCCACGCAGGTCCGGCACCCCTGCGGGCACGGGCAGAGCCACTGGCCGACACCGTGCGCACACAGCTGCGACCAGCCATCCCCTCAGAGCCGGGAGACACCGGGGAACCAATGTCCCTTCTGGGGTTCGTACCATCTTTCCCCCGCCCCCTCTCTACCTAAAACTATGAGACAGTTACACTCGTCTGACATCCTCTCTACTACCCTTCCGTTTTGTTCTGCAGTGCGAGACAGATTCAAGTAACACTCCCAAGAAAATATGTGCAAAACTAACATGAGTGACTCCAGAACCTTCCAGCAGTCGGAGCAGCTGGTTATCACGCAGGTGCTGGGGCAGGGCCACGCCAGCGCCCAGGGAACGTCTGCTCTGCAGGAACGTGAGGCCGCGAGGCCCAGGAGAGAGTCTGGAGCAACCCGTTCACGTGGAGCCCCGAGAGAACCGCCAGTGGCTGCTTGACGGCTCTCAGTCCGCGGCCGAGGTGACCGGAGTGGCCCAAGGCCCCGCTCCTCCAGGGTGCACTGCTCTGCCAGAAGCAGGGGCCAGGACGGACGAGTCATGACGACAGAAACGCTAAGAGAACTGTCAGCTCTAGTGTGTCACCTTTGAAGAGAAACATGCTGAGTGAAAAATATTCTACTTTACCCAAATCTGTCTTTATTAAAGTGAACAAACCATTGGAGCACTACCCACACTCGGTGAACGATGCCCAGGCTGCTCGGCTCACCTGTCTCCCCGGAGGCAAGTGCCCGCTCACAGGCCCGCTCACAGCCCCTGCTGCCGGGAAGAGTCACCTCTGTGCCGTGAACGTGACTGCAGCGGAGGCGGGCCTGCAGGCTCCAGTGCTTTAGTGAACTGCTATTTTCAGTAAACTTTTTCTGAGCAGCAAGGAACAAGAACCATTTTCAAAAACCTTAGAATTGGATATAAACATTGGCAGTAGACACAATCAATAAATATCATACAGTTTCCCAAGTGAACGAGACCCCCAGTACGAGTTCCTTTCCTGAAGACATTCGAGCACCCTGACCGGAGAGCTGTCTCCGTCCTCCTCCCTCACAGGGCCGCCGCCACCAGCGCGAGGGTCGAGCCATGTGCAAAGGGGGCGAGGTGAGAGGCCAGGAAGCAAAGTCAGTTACTTTTAATTTACACTGAAGAACTTCAAGTAAAAGGAACCCTGCTCCACACACATCCCTCGCCAGGCATCCCGGGGACAGTGGCGAACACAGCAGCGTGGCCTGGACCTGGCGTGCGTCCCTCCATGCCAGTTCCGCCCAGCGTCCCGTGTGCGAGGAGTAAGGGACAGTTTTCCTCTGTTGTCCAGAAGTCTCTTCAAAAAAGGTCTGTGACTCTGCACACTTCGTACCCAAATGAAGGACAATAAATATCAGCCTACGGGCACCTCCTCCGCCCGTGCGCGGCGCGTGTCACTTGCGCGTCTGGGACTTCTTTGGCACTGCGGGCCGTCTGGGCTGCCACAGGTGGTTGTGGATTGTGAGTGCGTCCACACTGACGGACATGGTCTTGGCGGGGATCAGGTTGAACTGTTTCCGGTCTGAGCTGTACTTGTACAGTTTGTCAATCATCTTCTTGGTGATGCTCTTTGGCCCCGTGCCGGTGAGTTTGTAGATTTCTTCAGTGTCGGGATAGTAGCAGTAAAGTGCCCGGAACTGGCAGCCGGCGTCGCGGAACAGGATTATGTAGTGGTTGGCATCACACTTCTCCAGCTCCTGCATCGGGGGGGGGAGGGGAAAGAGACAGGAGGGTCTCAGAGTGGCTCCAGCTGCTGCACCAGCCCCAGTGAGCCAGTCCCGCGGGAAGCTCGGGGACATGCCGGGCCATCCACGCAGGGAGTGTCAGATGCCACTGAAGTTTTACTCACAAATGCTTTGCAAATTAAGTGAAAACGCACAAGGGAAGAGGCTCGACATTGTTAGCCACCAGGGAAATGAAAGAGTCGCAGCGAGACCCGCGCTCCCTGCTGGGGGGCTGCAGCCAGATGGGCCATGGCCCTGGGACGGCGGGGAGACCAGAGCCCACGCACGCTGCTGGAAACACCAAACGTCCTGAGCGGGGGACGCGGCAATTCTTCTTCAGACTAAAGGGGTGCCCGCGGCGCCTCACGCACAGTGCTCAGGGCAGCAGATGTATCCTGGCCAAGAAGCAGGCACAACCCGCCAGCCATCGGAGGGTGACAGTCACACAATGTGCTCCCAGAGGGTTAGGTCAGCCGTGAAAAGGAGGGGCCTCAGACGCCCGCCGCAGGGATGAGGGCGCTGTGGAGACTCCCTTCCCGGGACACGTCTACAAAGACAGGTGGCGGAGGAGTTGCGGGAGCCAAGGCTGGGGGAGGCGCTGTGGGAATGTAATGGGGACAGGGTACCTTCCAGGGACGTGTGCTGGGACTCGATAGGTGGGTGCTGCCCACCCACCACACCACACGTGGACTAGCACTACTGAGCTGCCCTCTAATGCGTGGACTTCAAGTGACGTGCTAATAACCTGGCACAAGAGGACCCGTGCCAGCGCCTGCTGTGCGGGGTTCTGAACTTTGAAACGTTTTTGCATTTATAATTGTTAAAAATATGTCCTCCTCCTGCTTGAAAATAGCTGGTAGAACTTTCCAGAGTGAGGTCCAGGACCTCCGAGACCCGCGTGGGGTCCCCCAGGCCCACGTCCTGACAGGCGCTCGGCCTGGATGTGGGAGCGGAGAGGGCCCAACGGCCCACAGAGCCAGGGGCGGGGCGCCTGCGGAACTAAAACGGTGCCAGTCCTCTCAGCGGTTTTGTTGTAGAAAACAGTTATTTTTCACAAATGTATATTGTTTTTGTCAGCGTACAATTATAATGGATGTTATTTTAAATAAATATATATTTTAAAAGATTAAATGGAAAAAACAGAATGGAAAACTATGCACATAACACTGATTTTAACTGCATAAAAGGTGCGATTAAAAACGAACAGAGTCAGACGCAAACAAACAGCCCCCCCACTTGCCCTGCCCCCGCCCCGGCCTCTCCCTACCCGCGCTCCGCCCTTCCCACCTATTCTCCGCCGATAGCCACACGGCCCGGCAGGAGCGGGTATCCGTCCATGGCCCCTTGGCCCACAGCTGCATTCAACCTCTCACTCGAAGCAGAGCTGAGGTCCCTCCAATGACAGAGGCCCCGTGGGAGCTGCCTTGTGACCTCTGATCCCCAGCTCCCGGGCTCCAGCCCACTGGGCTCCCAGGAGGTCCTCCAGCTGCCGGGAGCTTCTTCCCTAACCTGCACAGCCCTCCCTCCTCCTCCAGGTCTCTGCTCCAATGCACGTCATTTTCCGGTGAGACCTACCCTGACCGGCTGGCCCTGCAGCCGCCCCTGGGCCCCACCCCGCTCTCCTTCAGCCTTCTCCGGGTCACTCCTCACTTTCTATCCTGTGGCAAAAGGCAGCACCTGTTCTGTAAATGCCACACCTGTCAGTTCTCACGCTGCGACACCAGAGCTGAGCTGGACACCTTTCCTGTGTGACCTCTGTGGACGCAGCCAGAGAACCCAGCACGTCAGCTCCACGGCCCAGGCCGCTGGCTCTGTCCCGGCAGGATGACAGCACCCAGTCCCGTGCAATGACACTAAACGAAGAGGAGTCCCTGCTCTTGTACGGTGGGGACATCACCGTGCACCCAAGGCCAAGCTCCTGCCAGACTAAGGGCACGCAAGTCCAACCCTGACCCTTTACTCCAAATGCCTTCCAGACCTTTCTGCTCGCTGAGGTCGCAGCCTCTCTCCTTCAAGGCCCCGGCCTGACAGTGTTCTTGCAGGGGTGTGGACAGCACGGCCTCGGCGGGGAGTCAACACAGCAGGATGAAATCTACCGGCACTTCTCCCTGAACCTCCACTTCCCCGGGAATCCAGGCTGCGCCAGAGCCACTGCCGACACCCCTCCCACTCCTTCAGCCACTGGGACCCTCTCACCCGCTCCTGCCAGCCCCTCGTGTCCCCACCATGACATGCGTGGCTGTCCTCAGGAACACGGCAATTTCCAGGACGCTCTGTCTGTTTCCTCTATCTGCTACCACACCAAGTCCACTGGTTCCTGCACTGTGAACACAATGTCACTCGTTTCCCGCCCAACCCCCTCCCGTCCCCGCTCTAGACCAGAAGGCTTCTCACCGGCACCCAGGCCCCCGGCTCTGTCCTGTGTGCAGCCCCTCCTGTTTCTCTGTCCAACTCCTGCTCTTCCTTGAAGCCACCCAGTGAGCTGTGCCACAGCTCGGAGATGAGCACACGTACGCACACTCACACACTCAAACCCACGTGCGGCAATGGACGGGCTGCACGCGAATAGCGAGGGTGTCTGCTCTCAGACCTGTCTTACGAAGGCCTTTCCTTTCGCACAAGCTCGTCTGAGAGGTGCGCTGGGTACTTGCCTCTAGTATGGAGTTCTTGTGAGGCTCATTCACTTTCCCGGCCAGGCAGCAGTGGGACACGGCGTTATGAATGATGGGTTTGTTGGATTTGCTACTGGGCTCCTTGAAGAGCTTGGGACCTGTGGGGACCAGACCAGAATGTGCAGAATTAACACCCTGAGGCGCACATGCACCGAAGACGACCAACGTTCCTATGACTGAATAGCGGCTGGGCTGAGCTGGGGATGTTCATGTCCTTTAAAAAGGGAAGACTCAGTTCAAACTTATTTGAAAGAATTCTGAGTTACAAACTTTAACTAAAGAAAAGACCGGGTTATTAATAATTCATCCCCTTCCTAATTTCAGATTCTTTGATTTAAGAGTGACAAAACAAAACCAGGAAATAATTCTTAACACCTAAGGTCCCAGAGCTCAGGACACACCAACTCAGCCACAGGGCCGTGCAGACTGGCAGGTGCATCGCCTGCCACCGAGGCAGCTGAGAACCAGGCAGTGCCTACTTCAGAGGCGCAGACGCAGGTGCGCATCCACGACTCACACGGGGAGTGAGGCTGTCACCTGTGTACTCGGCCACCGAGGCGAGGGAGGACGCTGCAGACGCTGTCTCCCAGTCTCTGTCTGTGCTCCTGCTGGGGTTGCGGCTCAGTGTGGGCAAGGCCTCCAGCGACTCGACTCTGAGAGAACAGACAGAGGGTGGACGGGGACAGTCACGGGTACACACCCTCTCACTACAGCCGGCCCCCGACTTGTGGGAACCAACCTGAACCGGGCCGGCCACACCTCAGGCAAGAAGGACCGTCGGCATGGAGGGGGACACCAAGAGGGATGGGGGCACCGGCTGCCCCGCCCCACCCACAAACACAGCTATAAACTCCGGGCACAGTGCAAAACCTCAGGCACCAGAGTGACAGAAGCGGACAGGCTGGAGGGGGCACTGGGCCGTCTGTGCTGCGCCACGCGGGGACTAGCCCTTGGGAAGGAGGGAGGGGACACAGCCAGCCGAGCCCAAACCCCAGGCGGGTTTCAGTGACTCTCAGTCCAAGTCCTGGCAGGCCTGAGCAGTGTCCTGCAGGGCGGTCTGCCCTAATCACAGCAGTGTCCCCGGTGGCGCGGCCGAACTGAGCTGCCCACGCAAGGGAGGCAGGCAGGGACCCAGCCCAGGTAAGCAGCCATCAGAATGAAAATCCAACCAGAATCAAGTCCCTGAGAGGTGTCCTCCACAAAGCCCAGGCAATAAGAGGTCACTGGACACATGAAGAGGTGGGACACTGTGGTCATGACCACAGGACACACACACAATAAAGGACAGGTGGGGGTGGGAGACCCTGCTACCAGAAGGGGCACCAACACCTCCTCCCAAATCGCTCGCCAATCAAAGGGGACTCTTTTAGAAAAGGCCAGTGGGAAAACCCTGCCTTAAACACCCCTCATCAATGCGTCAAGCAGCACTCAGAAGGGCACAACCTCCCCTCTGGGCTGTTCCCACTCAAAACGTGCTGCCCGAACCGGCATACAGGGAGCCACACTGAGGGGCAAGTCACCGAATAACTGCCCTGTATGTGTCAAAAGTCAAAAAAAGTCAAAAGATCAAGAAAAACAAAGGAGTGCACTGGTGTGGCTCAGTGGGCTGAGCGCTGGCCTGAGAACCAAAGGGTCTCCAGTTCGCTTCCCAGGCAGGGCACAGGCCCGGGTTACAGGCCACGTTCCCAGTGCGGGTCGTGTGAGAGGCAACCACACGTTGATGTTTCTCTCCCTCCCTTCCCTCTCTAAAAATAAATAAATGGGAGGAAAGGAGGGAGGAAGAGAGAGAGGGAGGGAGGAAGATGAAGGAGGTTGTGGAATCGCTGTGGCCGCATAGGCCTGACCAGGACCATGACTGCAGAAATGGGGCTCTCATAGCTCTCAGGGACACTATCCAACATCTGGGGACAACTGAAAGTGGGCTGTGGAGATGACAGTGCTGGCTCGACAACCGTGGTTATGTAAGAAATGTCCCGCTCACAAGAAACACTGAGTGTTTAAGGACAGGGCACGACGTCTCCAGCTCAAGAGTAGGAAGGCTGACGCGCGCTTGGCTGGGAGGGCAGGGAGGGCAACAACGGCGCGGATGCTGCAGCACGTGTCCAGTCCACAGGCCCGCATCCCGGAGCCCGTGCCACCTCCCACACCGCGTCCTTACCGCTGGGCGGGCGTGCCCCCCGAATGAATACTCTCGGGCTCGGTCGTCGCTGCGGAGGCCAAGGACAGGCTAGAGCCCGATTGGGCCCGGCTCAGGTTATCAGCTGCCAGAGAAAAGAAACGCCCTCATGAGACATGGCTTTGTCCCCTGCCATGTTTATGCAACAGAAAGAACTGGTGACCTGCTGCCTCCTGAGTGACATCTCGAGCTGTGCAGCCCCATCTCCCGCCCTGGGGAAGCCACCTGCATGTCCACAGGGCACTGTCCCTCTGGAGGAAGGGCCCACGCCATCACCAGTACCACAGGGCCTGCTTACGAGTCGAGGGGCACTTGGTCCCCGAGTCGTTGCGTGGTTCCTCCCGGTGCACGGACTTGGGCCGGGGCTTTCTTGGCTTCGCCTTGGAGTTGCCCAGTCCCTGCTCCTCTAGAATCTGTTGCTGTTTCCTCCGCAAGTACTCCTGCTTGATGAGCTCCCGCCGCGCCTTCTCCTCCTCCTTCCGTATCCGGTCCTCCTCGGCTTTCCGCCTGAGAACACGTTGAAACAGCCCTGGTTACAGGGACTCGCCTAGCCAGGCACAACCTCCTGCAGGACCCAGTCTCACTGCACAGCTGCCACCACACCCAGCAGCACGTCCCATGTCGCCTGACAAAGGGATAAACGCATACGGCTCCTGCAGCGGGGGTAGAGATTCAGGGAGGTGTCCCCCCAGGAAATGCATAGGTTCAAGTGGGATGAAGACATGACATGAAGTTGTTCTGACGTGGAAGCTACGAACCTGGCCCCCGCCCCACGGGGCCAAATTACCGGGCCTCATCCCTCTTGAGTTCCACCTCCGCCTCCAGCTGCCGCTTCCGCACGCGGGCCTCCTCGGCCTTGCGCTGCTGCTTCAGGAGGAAGGCCGCCCGCTTCTTGGCGAGCTCATCCTCCGCCTTCTGTTCATCCTGCAGAACAGACACTGTGTACAGTACAGAGCCTGGCCTCGGGGCCCCCACACACCGCCTCTCCAGCAGCAGTCTGTGGCACAGGCCGAGAAAATCTCAACACACGGTCCAAAGGCTTGCTTATCTCTCTAATGGAAGGATTGGCCTGTCTTTATGAGGCTAAAACACAGATGGGAAAGACGTCATCCATTCAACAAGCATTAGCGGAGCTGTCACGAATGACCACACAGAGTTCCACACGGAATCCAGTCCGCCTTAAAGCCACACGTGCGCTTCCACCGGCAGAACTCCCCCCACTGTCCACCCTACAGCGCGAGCACCGAGTGGAGCGAGTAGCTCCGGCTCAGTCAGTCACACGACTCTGGGGTATGCCCGCCTTCAAAACAGCCAGCAGGGGAGGACACACTATTAAAACACAAAAGGGGTTCTCACAACTCATTTTTCCCTTCTTCCTAAGAAAATGACAAGGTAGGTAGAGAGAAACCCCAATGCTTTCCAGTTTCTACGGTTATCACACTCCATCACAGGGGCAAGCAGGCCTCGGCCCTGGAGCCTATAAGCTAAGGCTGTTTTTATTTCAAAGCGACTAGAAAACTGTCCAAGAAAACGGCCTCCTGACAAAGGAAAATGGCGTGAAGTCTTGCGTCTCGGGCCAGCAGGTCGGGTCCCGCGGGCACACACTCAGCCAGCCAGTGCTGGTTGTGCCGCTATGGGCAGGGGTGACTCCAGCGACAGACCCGGGGCCTCAATCTGCACCTTTGCTCCCTGGTCCCACACAGACAGGTCTGCGGGCCCTGCTCTGAACAGAAGTTCTTTATAACACCCCCATGACTAAGACAAAATGACGACACCCGACCATACAGGACATGGTGCAGCCAGCAATTTACCTTGAAGAAGAAGCCGACCCCCAGCTTCTGGTCGCCCTCACTGCTGAGATCCACCGTGCTCTCATGGCCCTCCGTCTGGCCGTCCTCGTCGGGGGCCTTCAGGTCAGACAGGTCCACCTCGATGAGGCTGGCCTTGCTCCTTGGGGGCCCGCCCACGGGGGCATCTTCCTTTCCTGAGACAGCCGGGGCGCTGGGCCCCACCTCCTTCACGCCAACGTCTAGACCTTCTTTGAGGCTCATTTGTTCTGAGAGAATGTTTGCATCTTTGGACAAGGACAGGACACACGCCCGCTGGTTGCTTTCATCGTGGAGCCGGTAACTGTCAAAGAAGCCCTTCTCGTGAGGGTCACTCCCGGGGTCTGCAGCACTGTCCCAGCCCGGGTCAGAGGGCGTCCGAGGCGGGAAAGGCCGTCCGTGCGGGAGGGCCTCCACACTGGGTGTCGGGGTCTTGCTGCGGGAGCCCTGCTGCCTGTCTTTCGCAACCTTCAGCTCAGCTGGTCTTCCCGACCGGGAATTCCTACCCTGACCGAGACGGGGAGGCTTGCGGTGGCCCGTCACAGCAGTTGGAGAGAGCGGTTCCACAAAGTGGATGGATGCCTGCACCTTTGAGTCTGGGGCGTTGTTTCTGGAGCCCGGAGCTGGCGCTGCGGGGGACTTCATGAGCAGCTGCTCTTGCTGCTGGGAGATCTTCAGGAGGGCCTGCTGCAGTGTGCTGATGGTCTCATTGAGCTTTTCGATGGAGAGGTCACACTCGCCCACATCAGCCACGTCCCCGGTGTCCTCCAGGAGGGCAGCAGACAGTGTTTTGCCCTTCTCCAGCTCCGGCAGGATGGCAGGGTCCTTCAGGGCGAGTTGTGGAAGGAGGGTCAAGCTCTCTCTGTCCACGTCCTGAGCCTCGCCGAGACCATCCCTACCCAGGTCCCTGACCAGAAGCACTTCTGTTCGGGACACAGCACTGTCGCAGTCCTCCCCATTGTGCTGCGAGCACTCCCGAGCCGCGTGCTCCGGCTTCAGCGGTTGGGGGACAGCCCCGCCCTTGCCCTTCTTGACCACGTGCAGGAAGGCCGCCTTCCCCAGCTTCAGGCGCTGCCGGGCAGACAGGGCCTCCATCTGCTTCTTCTGGGCCTCGATGGCCCTTCGCTTCTCCTCCAGCCGCATATGGAGCTGCACCAGCTCGGAGGCCAGCAGGCCAGCGTGGTCTCTGCCCTGCCTGCCAGGGCTTTGCTCTCTCCTCTGCTTCCACGTGGTCAGAGGGGCGGGGCAGCTCTCTGAGGCATCGGGCGTGGTCTTCTGGGAGCTGCTGGTACTGGACTTGGTCTCACAGCTGTTGAGCCTCTGGAACTTCCTTTCCGCGAAGCTAGTCATCTTCACGCTCCCGCTCGCCATGGAGACGCTGCTGACCTGGGAGACGGTGCTCAGGCAAGGGCTGGAGCGGCCACTGGCGTCGTCCTTGTCCTCGTGTTCCTTCACCTTCATGTCCTCCTGCAGCTTGGCCGACTCCTCCTCGCCCACATACTTCGCCAGGAGCACAGCATGGTCCTCGCCGATGAAATCGTGCTCGGCTTCCTCCAGGTCCGCGACGTCTGAGTCGGAGTCCTGCCCCAGGACAGTCCAAGGCTCTGGGTCGTGGGCACGGGGGCTCCTCGCACAGCCCACGGAGAGCCTGCCCTCCATGTCCTCGTCAGGTCTGGCCACATGAAGAAAGAAGCCGTCGGCAGACTGCCCCTGAGACAGCAGATCCAAACTACTGCTGGACAGCGGCCCACCACGGGCTTCCCCAGCCTGTGGCCCCGCCTCAGCACGCAGTTCTGAGGAGGAGATGGGGGTAAAAGTCCTATTCAAGTCGCGACTGGCATGACTGCTGGGTGCCTTCCGCCGCCCCAGAGGCAGGTGGCCCTCACCAGGCCTCCTGGCTGTGCAGGTTCTCGGTCGCCCCTCCCCACACTCGTCCTCCTTGGCGACTACCTGCTTCTCCTTGGTGGGCCTGAGCACGGCCGGCATCAACGGCTCCAAGAAGAAACTCTCAGGCTTACTTTCTAAGGTGCCTGCCAGTCTCTGGGGAGACCTGGCACCTGACACGGGGCCCAGGTCACCACCGTGGGGAGCCCCGTCCGTTCTAATGATGGCCACGAGCTCTTCGTCCTCGTCCTCGATGTCGACGTTGCTCAGGAGGCTCCTGCCGTTGGTCCTCAGGGAGGCGGGCTGGCTCTGCGGGGTCAGGGTGAGGATGCTGGACGCCAGACTGTCCTTGCTGATGGAGCGGGCCAAGCTGATGCTGTCGCCAGAGCCAGGGTCTGCATCGCAACTCGCAGCATGATGGAGAGCGAAGGGCGCTGGCTGAGACACAGGCCTGCAAGGCGGGGAAGAAGCCCATTGGACATGCCGCTGTCAGGCCAGAGGCGATGCCAGCAGGGACTGACTGCAATGCCAGTTATGAAAAGACAGCTGGGGCCGTGACTGAGAGTCAGACGATCCCTCTCCTGAACGGAGACCAGAACTGCTTTCCTCTAATGACTCACAAACATTTCATTCCCAGGACCCCTTCACGCCCTTAAAAACTACTGAGGACCCCAAAGGGCTTCTACTTATCATAATGATGATTATTAATCAATATTTATCATACTAGAAATTAAAGCAGAAATCTTTTAAGTTGATTACAAGTTGCAACACAAAACCCATTACATGAAAAACCACCACATTTTCTAAAACCGAAGTTAACACTGCAGATCTTGCCACTGCCTACTGGGCCCTCGCACTTGATTCTGGCTCCATCAGCTGCGACCCCACCCGTCACTGGCCTCCGTCAAGAGCAGCGAGGGCCACAGGAAACATCCCAGTGCCGGTCAGCCCCACAGACGCCCTGGGGTCCAGGGCCACCACAGGAGACTGCTGTTAGTTTAAGGAATACTTCACACAGAAACTAATTTGAAAGACGGACAAGTTCACCTGGTTTTTTTTTCCGGCCATGCTACTGCTGCTCCCCGTGGCTGCCCGTCCACTCGAGTCAAGGAATTGGACCGGTGCCGCTGATCTACGGAGGGGACAAAGCCGTCAGTGCGCTCAGTGGTAAAGGAACCAGTTCTATGCCATTTAAAACCCTTTCAGCACAGGAACCATTTCTCACAGGAATGCCTCCTAACACCCCAGCTCCTCAAGGAAAGCAGAGTAGCTGCTGCAATGCAGCCCTGCAGTGTCCGAGGCATGTGATGAGCTTGGCAGTGGTCGGTCAGAACCACGAAATCAAAGAATCAGAGCTTTAAGCGAAGGTCAACATGTCTAAGTTCTTGCTTAAGTACAACACAGTGACTTTCTGTATACTTCACACAATTTATTGGATTTTAATGGTATTTCCATTACAAAGACAGTAAATTTTAAGGCATGCCAATACAAATAAAAATTTACTCTGTCACAGCCTTAACTAACACTACTATGTACAATTAAGAGTTTAACTTTGAGAACCGCTGTTTAAATAAACTGCTGTAAGAAGAAAAGAGGGAAGGAGCTCTTACCGGGGGGGTCCTCTCCCTGCACCGTCTTCTGCTGTTTCTGCCTCAGTGGCAGTAAAGGATGCGATGGGCTAAAGGCAGAAGCCCCTTTCCCCCTAAATTTAGGAGGAAAAAACAGAGAAAAATCACTGGTTTAGCAATCTTCCAGTTCAAAAGCAAATACAAAAGGAACTATAGATGCCATCGTGAGTTCACACCATCTGTGAGAAATTCACTGATTCTTTGAGAAAAATTAATTATTAAAAAAAAAAAAAAAATGAACCAAAAGAACACTGACCACCTCAACCTGGGATAGATGACCCAAAACTGTGGCTGGGGGACATTCTGACTCCTGGCTGTAGTCTGATAAAATGAGCATGTGGACGCCTTCCAGTAATGAGAGGAGGGCAATGGCACGGCGCCGGGACACTTACAGATGCTCGGGTTCCTCGGGCTGCGGGCGGTGCCTGTGGCAGCCATCGGCCTGCAGTGCGGCGGGGGGCTGCAGCTCGGCTGGGCTCGCCGCTGCGGGGCTGCCCAGGAAGCTGCGCTTGGTGGCATTGGAGATAGGGACAGGGGGCCGACTGCTTTTTTGGTGTGACACTGTTTTCGCTGTGGAAACAGAAATTTTATAGAAATATTCATATTATTTACAGTTACTTACATTAGCAAGAAGTATCGGAAAATACCCTGCAACTTTTATAAGCACCAAAAATAACTCTATTTTTACTTGAAACCAAACTTCTCCAAAAATACTGGTTTCAAGTTCGACAAATGTATTCTGTAGTAATGACTACTACAAATATCATATCAAAATTTAAAGATACAACGCAAGTTAGAACACAAAGCACTGAAACTGGGTGGAGTCCTCTCATCACCAACAGACAGCCTCTAGTGTGTGGCCCACCACCCAGCGGCCACGTCAGCTCCAGGGCTGGCCAGGAGCCCAGTAGCCAAGATGGCTCTCCAAGTGCTGGTCCCAGTGGTGCCAGGGCCAGCCCAGGGCGGCAGGAGCTGGACTCTCCCAGCCGGCTAGCAACACGGCCCTAGCAGCATGGCAGCTGGAGCCCAGACAGCCCTGCCATGGGGTCAGTCCCCGGGGGGGGGAGGGGGGACAGCAGAGGGTACGCAGAGGCCAAGTTGACATGAATGTGGGTGGCTGGCCGGAGGTTGCTAGAGGGTGAGGAGACAGTAACAGGAGATCAAGACCTGCCTGAGGCCTACAATCCAGAGCTACGCTCTGTTGCAGCCCTGGGACTGGTGATTGGGAATGCCAGCTGCTGGGAGGCTGTCACATGGATCCTGACAAAAGGGACAGGGACTTCTGGGCCTTGAGAACCCGAATTGCCAGGCTCCCTGGAGCTCTGAGCATCTGCACAAGACGGTGTCCCTCCCGGTGAAGAACCAGCAACACCCCGCACCCCCGCCCTGTGCTCGGAGACCTGCCGAGGCCTTTGCCGAGACAGCACGCGGCCCGGCAGGAGCTGCCCCAACACCGCCCACCTCCAGCCACCAGGCTTACCAGCATGGCCTGGTCTGACAGGGAGGAAGAGGTCAAAAAGGGGAGCCAGCAGGGCCAGGCAGCAGCCAGGGTGGGCCTGGATCAGGGGAGGGCGATTTGGGGGCCACCCAAGACACATGTGCAGCAGTGGCCTGGTGAGCAGTGTGTGCAGACTGACCGCATAGCCCGTGCTGTGTGAGAGGAGTGACCAGGACCACCGTGCCCTGCAGAGGACCGCGGCGGCAGCGAGAGACCCCATGTTCTGAGACCCGGCAGGCAAGGGCCAGTCGCCAGTATGGCTCTGCAGGCACGGCTGCTTAACCCATGCCTCCGCTGCCTTCCAAGCCCAGCAACTCACAGCGCCACAAGATCCACTCATCCCCAGGGGCCCAGTCCCCCAGGCGCCACACGTGGCACAGGGTTCTGCAGGCAACCGTGTGGCGCCCCCAAGGTTCTCGGCCACACACCCAGCCCCCCACCCCCGCCACCCAGCCCCTGCTCCGGGACTGACTGCTGGGTAAGTGCCCAGGAAGGAGGGAGTCAGAGGCCCCTTGGAAGAAGGACACCCAAGGCAGAGGTGAGTGGTGCAGAGCAGGACATCCTGGGACAATGGTCGGTACTGGAGTGGGGCTGAACTGGGAAGCAGAGCAGGCTGCTGCCTCCCAGTGAGGGGACGCCAAGGTGTTCGAGCTCGGGACGGGTAGAGAAACATGCCCTCGGTACAGCCCAAACCTGGTTCTGCTCAACTGTCCCTCTGTAGTCGAATGGGGTCACAAATGACATCTGCTGGGACCACTGAGGAGGTGAGCATCACTCCATGAGCACGTGGGCCCATGGAGCCCTACCTTCATGACATGCCTGGTCAAGGTCAAGTCTTTTGCTCGTTTTTCTACAGGTTTTCTTTTGCTCACTCTCGTGAGCGAGCTTTCTACGTATTCTAGGTGCCAGCTACCACTGGCAGTGGCCGAGTATCTTTGCCCCTTGAACAGATGATTTATTTATTTTTACTGTTATCATCTTTTCATGAAAAAAAAAAGGTCTTGTTTTAATGTGGCTGAATCATCAATTCTTTCCTTTGCGGTTGATATTTTGATATTTATAAGAAATCACAAGGACATGATCTCCCATATTACTTCCTAGAAGCTTTACACAAGGGGGGGACCTGGAATTTATTTATAAAAAATTGTGTATTTATTCTCACGTGTTTAAACTTCAGTCACCTTTCAAAGTCCTCTCCACTTGATGCACTATACCTATTGAGACATTTTTTTCCACTGCTCAAAACAGTTTTTGAACTCCTCAATTTTGATGCCTTTCAGGGCTTCTGCTGTTTCTTCTTTTGCTGCTTCTGCACTGGCAAAATGTTTCTCTTTGAGGTCTCTTTGTATACAGGGAAACAAAAAAAAAGGTCGCTCGGGGTGAGATCAGGTGGCTAAGGAGGGTGAGCATGGGAGGTCATGCTGTTTTTGGTCCAAAACTGCTGAACAGCCCTGGCTGGTGTGGCTCAGTGGACTGAGCGCCGGCCTGTGAACCAAAGGGTCGCCGGTTCAATTCCCAGTCGGGGCACATGCCTGGTTTGCAGACTGCCTGCCCGACTGGGGGCATGTGAGAGGCAACCACAGGTCGATGCTTCTCTCCCTCCCTTCCCCCTCTCTAAAAATAAAGAAAATAATAAAATAAAATAAAAACCTGCTGAACACTCAGCGCAGTGTGGGCAGGTGCACTTGTGTATCACCCATCATGAAATGACAAATGCACTGTCTTCAAAAAAAATTCATTGAAGTGAGTGCAGCCTCTCACAACACCACCAGCTGGCATAGTGATACAGATGGGTTTCTAGAAAACGCACCTAGTAGGGGAAACCTGTATTACAAGGGGCCTGCTCTCCAGAAGATAATTCTGGGGTTTTTTTGAGGGGCGCCCTCCTCATAGACCCTCCAGGCCGGCAGGTTATCTGACTCTGGTGAACATGGGTGTGTTCTGCCTGTGGGCGGGGCAAACGTTAAGACCCTGCGGGAGCGGCCTGCAGCTTCAGCACAGCTGTACTTCCTACCAAGGGAGCCCGTCGGCATCCTGTGGCCCTCGGCTCTGGTTCTGGGACAAGGACAGGCCTTGAGCTGCACAGCCTGGGGACCACGCAGGAGGGCACCAGAAAGGCAGCAAAGACAGGGCAAAGGCCTGCATTCCCCAAAGAAGCCACGGGGGCTCAAACGCCACTGTTGCATGACGAGCGGGAAGCAATCAGGGGCGCCCTGTGAGTGCTAGGGGTCGCTCAGCAGAGCGCAGCTATCGATGGACCAAAGTCGCCACTCACCGTCTTTCAGTTCCTGAGCATCCCTGGGTTGAACGAAATCTGGTCTGACATTCTCAAACCACCAGAAGAGTTCAGCTATGAAAACCATGACGTTTGGCTGCAAGAAAACAACACAAAACCGAGGTCGTGCTAAGCAGCTTATTCACACATGGCTTTAAAAACGTGTTTAATGATTCATCATTACCTTCAACACCAAGGGCGCATACAGCATGTCTTCCACAGTGAGGTAAAAGCACTTGTTAAGATACTCATTCGAGAATTCTCTCAGAAGCCGAATATTATACAGGCTGTCGGCCATCGACGTCACCTCCTTCAAGCATATGTCTAACAGAGAGAAAGCCACAATCCGTTACGAACGCATCTGATTCATCAGCGTGTGTACGTGAAAAAACCCCACACTGAGAAAACATTCCCAGTGCAGGCGGCGGTGCAGGTCATGACATTAAGAGACTTAAACACCACAATGCGCATTCAAGCAACACCAGCTGCGGGACGGAAACACCCAACAAAAAGCCCTGAGAGATCTCTGGGCTCTGCCTCCAACCGTTAACATCTAAAAAGCATAACAGAAATGACTTGAGATTTAAAACTGGGCTTCCAAAATGGGCAAAAACAACCACCGTTCAGTTTCAAAGAGGATGTGATAAAGCTTGTTAATGCCTAACCACCAGGGGTGGAGGAGGGCGACAAAAATGAAAACTGCCAGGTGTGTCCATGAGATGATACAGAAATGCACCTAATCCCAAAATTCAAGAGGCTGTGCAGAGCGGGGGCTCCCTCCGTGGAATAGACAGAAAAGTTAGCTGTCAGCATCTGAGGCAGAACAATTTTCTATTTTTGGTTGCTCTGCAGGGTGCCAGACCCATGATCAGCAAACCCCAGCACAGGGGTCTCACAGAGATTAAAACGCCCCCCTCATGTATCCCTGCTGTGTGAATGGGGGGGGGGGTCTCTTGGACAAGACCACTCAAGACTAAATTAGAAGTAGCTGGATTGATGATTTAAGTTAATTCTGCCTGTAAATAAGTAGATGGGTAGACAGGTGACAAACCACAAAGAAGGCATTTTCGAGGGTCTGGAAGTGGGCACAAGTGGGATTCGAGGCGGTCTGATCCCCATGACCTCTGTCCTAGACGATGCCCCAGCACTAGGGACCCTCAGAGAAACTGGATGTGAGCTGAGCAGCGGAGTACATTTCCGCTAAGAGATGCTTCTATTTAAAGTTATGATTGTGAAATATTACAAATACACAGCTCTGCCCCCTAGGTACCCCGCACCCAGATGGAACAAATATTAGCATCACACCATCTCTGATTCAGACCCTACTACTCTCTACCAGTAATAAAACCACAGGCACTGGAAGCCCAGCACCCCAGGCGACCACCCCCCCCCGCCCCAGGCTGTGACTCCTCCCAGGCGGGGCCAGTGTTTCTGTCCCATTCGCTGGGTCCGTAAATGACGTGTCCAAAAACGGCTCACTGCTGACTTGGCGTTCTTAAATTCGCATTCATGATAACAATATGCCTAGCATTTTGCCGCCTGTTTGTTCCCTAAATTCAGTATTATGTTTCCAAACAGATCTACACTGATGTGGGCGGACTTCATTCATTTTAAAAGCTACACAGCATTGCACAATTTTTACTATTATGAAAAATGCTTTAAAAACCAATCTTGTGTGTGCTCTCTGTACTCACACACCCCAAGAAGGGGGTCTCTCCCCATACCAGGCCAACCCACCCCAACTCTGGAGCCTGGTCCCCCCGGCCCCCACCTCCACCGGCTGGGGGGCACGATGTGGGCCCCAGTGCCTGCTGCGCATTCACTGCTTCCCTCTTCCTGAGAAGCCTGTTCTTTCTGTGCCTCTAGGTTGTCTGCCTTTTTCTTAGTGACCAGGAGGAATTCTCTCTGTATTGTGGTTACAGAAGGACTGTGTGATGACCCTCTCTGTCCAGTACTTTTTCACAGATGCAGCTCAGCACAATTTTGTTTTGTCAAATACCTTTTCACGGACACCGCCTATCGCCATTTTGTTGATGATGTCGCCGTGTCGCCATACTGAACTTTCGCGTGGTCACATACAGGAGTCTTTTCTGTCATTTGTGCTGCTTTATAATTTACGCGATCCATCCCAACACCAACGTCATAAACATTCTGAACTGGCCGGTCCCTCCCCATCAGCTGTGGGCCCCCACAGAGAGCCACACAACTGCTCCTGAGCCCAGATCACACTGGTTCAGCTGATGCAGAGTTACACAGAGCTTGGCCTTTGTACAGCAAGTGCCCCACACTCTTATTCTTCAAAATCAATCTGCCCGAAATCTGGAGCAAGCTGAGTAACAGAACAATGAGCATGAGAGATTATAATCCACGAGGCCACGCAGATCCAAATGAACACATGAATAAGTGAGTCCTTGGGGAGAGGAGACAGCGCCCCCCTGTGGGAGGATGAGAAGTAACAGATAGAAAAGGAAACTCGACGTTGGTCTCAAAGCCTCTCCCCGCCAAACTACCAGTTAACTACAAAGCAAACACAGAATGATCTCGGAGTGGAGAAATCCATCACACGCCACTTGAGCTACGTGACCAAAGCTGGTGCTGTGGACACAGGCCGCACCGAAATCAGGCCCCCGACTGGGCGCAGTGGGAAGACACGTCAACTGTGAGGCATTCTTAAAACTGCACACACTGAGTCTCCTTGGGAGGAAACACTGCACGAACCTAAACAAGGGACACTCAACAAACTCAATGACCTGTAGTCTTCAAAAACATCAAGGTCAAGACAGAGAGAGAGGGCTGGGGACGGTCTCCAGGTCACAGGAGCCCGCAGCCCTGACAGGAACCATGGCAGTGGTGCTGCACAGCCGGGAAGGGGAGTGATGAGGACGGGAGTGCTGGGCCAGCGCCAAGGTCGGAGGCAGACCGGGGAGCGCTGCGCTGCGCGGCTTTCCTGACACTTGCTGCGATGGGGCTGCCTCTCTCCAAGGTCCTCTCAAGGGTCAGAGGGTGAGAAAGAGAACAAGGGGTGGGGGAGCGCCAAATGTGCCGCCTGGAAAATCTAGGTAAAGGCACACAGGAACTCCTCCTGTGCTCCCCTGAAAATTTAAACTTGTATCAAAATAAAATGTGACGAAGATTAACTTTGTCCCTTTGACCTTCACTCTTCCGCACTCATTTTTAAATTGCTGTGTCCATTTTTGAAAAAAAGAAAGGATGTACTGGACTGGCAATAAATTCATGAACCGGCTGGGAAATCATAGTCTTTATACTGATTCTTGGCATCTCTACAACAGTTTACCAATTCTTCCAGGGGGTCTTGTCTTTTTTTGGAACTGAGCCCCAAGCATCACCAAGAGCTCAACGGCCATGACATTCCCAGTGAGCTGGCCCCCACATGCGGGGCCGGGGGACAGAGCGGCCCACAGGGGCTCCCCTACTGCCCCGTCCCGTCTGGTTGAGAACCTGCCTCTCGCAGAACCATGTCCGAGGCAGTCTGGGCCAGGAACCTCTGTGGGGTCAGATCAAGTCCCCCACAGGTAAAGAGCGTCCATCACACAGGACCAGTGATGTCTAATGGACATTTTGTGCTAGGCCTACTGAGACAGTCATGTAGGAGGCATTCCGTTGTTCAGTTCTTGTCTTCTAGGACCTTCCATGGGTTTCCAGTCTTTATTGCCAGGGAACGTGGCCTGTCCTCTTCCCGCATGCTTTGCTCCACATCCTGCTCCTGGGGTCGGGGAGTCATCCTCCTACAAAGCTCGGGCCTCCTCCCAGGGGCGGCTCTGTGACACGGGGCTCCTCGACAGTCGGAGGGCTGATCAGACACGTGGCAAACAGCCAATCTGCGGGGACGCATTTTCTCCCAAGTCCATCTGCCTGTAGTTAAAGCCCCAGTCACGCTCCCACGTTCCCGTGGCTCAGCTTGTCCAACATTTCAAATGCCACGCCCGCCCCTGCCCCCAGGAGCTGGCTGGCTGCTCAGCTGGGCCGCCTCTGCTCCCCTCCTCAGATGCCCCTTGTTCAGAGCCCAGGGGGTCCCAGGTCCCTCTGAGTGGACCCTGCGGTCCAGATCCTCCTCCTCCCAGTACTCTGACTGGAGGACAACACAGGAACCCACTCTTCATTTCCTTCCCCCCAGCCTTCCTTGGGCTCATGTCTGCGTTCTTTGCTAGGGCACTAAAATCAACCTAGTTCATTAATTTAAAAATTCCTTCTTTCCCCGAACACGCACCAAGGCTGAGGCTACCATGCCCCATCCTACCGCTCTGAGCTGCGTCCCACAGGTCTGGCAGGGACAGCACTTGCTCGTTTGTTCAAAACCAACCCCCAAGCTGGTCATAAGCATGACTTTTGAAGGCCGGTCTATGCCAGCGAGCAGCAGGCAGTGATCCCGCCCTGGTAGGGCTCTGACCAGCAAATTCCACCGCAGTTCCCACGGTGACCCAAAAGACACCGTCTTTGGTTTCTGAGATTAAAGCTGTCAGAGGGCTAAGGGAAGAGGCTGCCTCTTCTGTCCCTGATGTTTTGTGTCACTGTGTCGCGGGGAAGCTATCGAGTTCTGCGATCGGCTGTGGTTTCTTCTATTGCCTTAATCATGCCCGTGTTTTGTAAATACGTCCACACTGACTTCTCCTGGAGGAGCAGAGCCCACAGTGGCTGGGGCTCTGGGTCAGCCTGTTAACCCTGGGTTCACGTCGCCTCCGGCCTGACGCTCCCCATCCGCTTCTGCCACTGGTGCCGTGCCCTGTGCCTTTCCCGTGTTCTGTCGTTTAAGAAATGTCCACGTTGACACTGATGCTCTGCCATCAGGCGAGACGAGCTCCAACCCTGTCCCACCCTGTGGGTTTTCACACCGCCACCACCAACGGTGCGCTCTATCCTGTCGTCCCTGGTCATATGGCTCCCGGCAGACCCATCAGAAGTGGGCTGGACACCACTGAGGTCGTGAACCGGAGGCCGATGAGGAGAGAACAGATCGGGGCACGAGGGACGGAAGCACGACAAGGTATGAGGACGAAGGAAAACTCCTGGCGCACGGGCAAAGCCCCCGCCCCTTCGCCGGTCTTATGGGTGCACTTTCCCCTTTATATCTTAGTCACACAAGCCTGCGTTCTCACTCAGAGGTCGTTCGTCACCAGTCTCTCTCCGCTGTCCCTGCTGGTCAGTTGAGGGCCACGTCCTCAGCAGGGTTCTCTGTGGGCAAGCGACACAGCTGGCTTGTGGAGTCTGCGCAGCGCAGCACAACTCTGCCCTTTCCCTGCCAGGACCCGCTCACACGCTCCTGAGCAGGCCATGCACCTTCGCAAGCACCCTCCAGGCCCCAGGGGAGAGCGCCTTCCCCCGCTCCCACCACCGACCGGGATGCAGCCTGGGGGCCGCTGAAACACCCCCACCCCCACCCCCAGGGCCTCCTCAGGCCCCTCCTGGCTGGCAGAGGAGCTCTCCCAGGCCCTTCCAGGGTCCTGGTCACACCTCCCACCCACACACAGCCCCCCAAGGCCAGACAAGCACATCTGGCTCCTCGGGCCCTGTCAATTCAGGGGTTTTCAGTCAAAGACAAAGACCCTCTCCTGGCGCCTAGGACTCTCCCTTTCTCTCAAGTTCAGCTTCATATTTTTAAAACTATTTTGTCTATAAAACCACGCAATCCAGCACTTTTGTACTTGAGGCAGGAGCGGGAACATCATCAGCTCAACTCCCCGGAGCTGAAGGCTAACATGACCGTGTCATGTATGGGGTCACATTCTGGACGTTCCCTCGGCCTCGCACTTCCTCCCTCAGAGAAGAAGGTGCGCAGCAAACCGGAGCTGGGACTCCTGTCCCCGTGGCCCTGTGCAGACCTCCCTGGGGCACCATGCACAGTGCACAGTGCCAGCTCCCTCTCCCTCCCACTGTCGGGCTATGGGTGCTCTGCAGGGACACCTAGCATCACTGACAAGCACAGAAGATCGTTCGTCACAGCCTAGGAACAGACTCACACTTTACTCGCTTTCCGCCCCCCCCCCAAGCGCCAGCTATTTCAGCTCCCTGTGGCAGGACTGACAAGACCCTGCCATGCTGGGGCCGAGTGAAGTCACAACTACTGCACTTACGACCCCGCACTGTCACCATCAGGTATGAAGACATCAGCCCTGCCAGGGCTGTGCGCGTGCGCTCCCCCAGCTGGCACTAGGGGCTGGGAAGCGGGCGAGCCTGAGCGCGCTCTGGGGCCCCGCACTCACCGTCCAGTTTCATGTGCTCCGGGCAGTAGAAGTGCACCACGGCCAGGAGCGCGGCCCCGTCGCTGCCGTCGCGCATCAGGTCCTCCAACAGTGGGAAGTATGGTGGTTGCCTCGCAGACAGGTGCTCTCGGCGGTAGCGCACCTGCGGTTGACAAAAGGAAGGTGGTCTCTACACATGAGGTGCCTTTGCTACCACCCACATCACAGGAGTCTATTAAACTAAGAGTTCACACGGTGCCCGCTGGACAATGCTTAGAAGAAGGCGATCACAGGAACAGAGCTCAGACTGTCTGGGCTACACACGTTCCATCTTTGCCCGGAATACACACGGTAAGGCCGGGGAATGGCACTCCTGGCTGCATTGGGTGACAGGAGCCCCTGCTGATGACGGCAGGGCCTCTTCCCCCCGAAGTGTCACGGCACAGACCAGGGAGACGGTGAACGTGTCCCCACTGCCCCGCGCCGCACGCTGCATACAGAGGCGGCAAGTGTGAACGCCCTCACGCTCGGATGCCCGAGTGACCGTTACTTTTCTCAGATTAGCAGCATTCGCCTCGTTAGGTCATTAGAAAATACAAAATGGCATTAATATAGAGTTCGAGGGCTTCCCGAGAGCAGGCGAGACAAAGTTTTGTGTCCCACATCGACACTGCAGCGACGGCACGGTGGCAGGCCGGGCACGGCATGCGGGGGCCATGCAGCACAGGTGCTCTGTGGGGCCCGGGCCTCGCCGTCAGGGGGGCATGTGCCGAGTTGGGCTGGCCCAGCCCCCCGTCACACAGGGACAGGTGAGGTGTCAGACTGTGCCACCGGGGGCAGGGGCGCGCGGGTGCCATCTCACGCGTCCTGCTGTCCCATTTTCTGCATTAACATTCAACAAACAGCTTCACAACATGGTGTGTCCTGCAGCCACATTTCCCCCAGAGGACGGAAACACACCAGCTAGGCTGGAGGGGGGCACCAGCAGCCTGTCCTGATGGCATGGGGCGCACAACTGCGCGGAGGCCAACCAGAGAGGAGGCCTCTCGGTGATCTGGAATTTCAAGTGTGGCATCGTCAATGTCGATACTGAGTGGAAAACATCTGCGACATTCTTTTTGAAACAACTGAGGCTTCATTCGTGTCACTAGGTCTGTTTCGCCAGAGACTTTAACTTGTCTCTTGTGCCGCAGCACAGGCTGTGACGCGAGCAGGCCCCGGCTCCAGCATGCAGATGCGAGGGCATGCGCCAGGCCAGCGCCCACACGGACAGACAGACAGCACACACGGTGACCACCACGGCATGCAGTGAAGCAAATGGTTTCTCGACGGAAGATGGATGGAGCGAACTTAAAGTCAGGAAAACGCCTCTGCAACCGGCTACCTTCCAGGCAGGTGCACGAACCCTCCGGGCTGTGGACTGGCAGGGTGAGCCCTCGGAACCTGGTGCTCTGCCCAGACCTTCCCCTACGTGCTCTCGTGAGCCTGTCTGCTGGACACGGTGGTCTGACAGTCACGGTGACTGACTACTAAAAGGACACCAGAAGGGTCGTAGCCCCTGGTCAGTGTCCAGTCCCTTTATCGCTCTCATCAGAAACCTCCTTCGTACAGGGCAGCTGAAGTCCTGGCTGACTCCTCACTAAAGCGTTGTAACTGTTTCAACATTTAGCTCTTCGGCTTTCAGAATTCAAAAAACTAAAAGACATGTAAACGTTCATGAAGGGCTTTCCTCTTGATTATCACCATACTCCAAACAGAGCAAAATCGTCAGCTGCGCAGCGGCCCACAGCACAGCTCCCAGGCCCCACCGCCAGCCGGTCCCCAGGGAAGCGCCTGTCTGGCGCCCAGGCTTGGAACTGAAGGACGAGGCGGAGGATGGAGTCTGCAGAGGGAGCTGGGTTCCAGGCCCTCCCTGCACACGCACACCTCTCCCTCCAGGCTGGGACCGTGGGAGCAGGGCTGCGACTGCAGAGCCTTCCACTTCCCCGTTATGGAAAAACGCACTTCCGTTAAGCCCCTGCCCAGGGAGGGGAGCGAAAGCCAGAGAAGGGCCTGCCACCTGGTGATCACCTTTAACACCAGGCGGTCCAGGCTACAGGCACCGAGACATGGCATGTCACCTTAGGGACAGTCCCTCACAAAGGACAAAACAAAGGGTCGCTTGGAGTTTACCTATCAGTCCTTTTCAGAAGAGAGAATAGACCCTGTCTTTACACTCACGCTCACCACGGACAGCAACTCCACGTCCACAGGAGGAAATACAGAACACCAGCTGTAACGTGAGCGCCGACACTAGCCAACCAAACTGCGTGCTGCCTATGAATGCGGCTCAGAACTCCAAGTGCCCCATCAGCTACAAGATGAAGCCCGTCAGCCCTGGCCAGGCTACTGCTCACACTGCACCAAGTACAACAATGACACGGGGAGGACATTCAAACGAGAGAAGCGGGTTCGGTGCGAGTGACTGGGAATGGAAGCAGGCGACTGCACAGGATGGCATCAGATGGCAGCAGTGCGCACGGAGTCCACTTACGGGCACCAGCTTCCAGTACCACTTGGAGGGAGACTGCTCGGGAAGCCGGGAGGAAAAGGCAGGAAAGGAGTGTCAGCAGGCCGGGTCCACGTGCGGACAGACCTCACACCCGTGTGGACGCAGTGTGGATATAAGGAAATCAGTGCCCGTGGTCATGAGGAAGTCACAGGCACCTCTACAATACTATCCTCTGCAGGAGATATGGGCTGCACATCAGAGAGGACAGATGCCACTTGCACCTTGGGAGGGGCGCAGTGCCTCATCTGCCTCGTCTGAGAACAGCAGGCACAAAAACAGGCACGCGTGTCGTGCCTGTACATCTTCACAGCCCGGAGGGGACGCCAACAGACCGCAGACAGGGCTGGGCCACATCGTACACACGTTTATGGGATGTGGAATCAGTCACACATGTGCTTGGCAAAAAAACCAATGCCAGGGGAAGAAAAGACAGAAATGACCGGAATGCATCAACGCGATTTGCGTCATTTCATCAGATGCGCCACATGGCCCGGCCTGAACCCCACGTACGGTTTTAGGGTGCAGCACCAGCCTCCCAGGTCCGCACAGGCAGTGTGCGGGGTGTGCAAAGTGCCGTTGGCAGTGGGCAGCCTCCTCACTTGCTGACTTGCAGGAGCTTCCAGAACCCCCATGCCTCCCAACATCCCCTTCCACTCCCTGATCACATCCAGGACGCCCCTGCCAGGGAGAGGGTACAGGCTGCGCGGCCACTGCCACCGAGGTGCCACAGAGCCAGCCTGCCGGGGCGTAGGAGACCCATCCCTGTCTTGTAAGAAAAGACTGGAAACGTAGAAAGCTAGGGGAAGAAGGCACGTCCCCGGAGCCGTGCACGCCTCGGGTAGTGCCGGGCAGCCCGAGGCCTTACCTTCTGGTGGGCCGGGCTCTCCAGCAGCTGCTGTTTCAGCTTCACCTCCTTCTCTGTTATCTCTCTCATTTTAAGATTTACCTAAAGGAGAAGAAAAATACACTGAAAAGGCAGCTCTTTTCCAACATGGGTAGCTGAATCACCCCCCAGGGCCCCAGCCCCCTTGTTCTGACTCTAGCTCTGGCTCTGAGAGGCAGGGATCACCTAGACGGTGACACACGCCAAAGTCTGGGACTCCACATGGCCCGTGATTGCTGAGTAGGAGATGCACTGGGCCCCCGAGTACCACGCACAGTTGCCACTGCACGTCCACGGCGCGCACACGGCACCATCCTCTGTCACCATCAACAGAAGCCACTGATAAGGAGCCTGCTGAGACGCCCCTCTGGAGATGCTGATGCTGCTCAGACGCTCCCGATCACACAGAACTAAGTAAGCCTGAACCACGAGTGTGCTGTGTACTCCTGAAACAGTTAATGCAACTTCGCAGAAGTTAAAGTACTCCCTTCCCAGAGTTATTAAGCCAAAGATAAAACCAAAACTGCAATGACAGAAAGCACGCACTGATGCTGACAGGGAGGGGTGGGGCCAAAGCTGGCGTCCAAGGAAGAGGCATAGGACTGAGTCTGTTTTCATTCAACAAGAACACAGATGAGAAAGGTAGAAAACTGTTTTGAGAAGACAAAGACAAAGGAAAATCAATATAGATAAAAATTAAAATAAATGAATCAGGAGACACGGATAGTGGCAAAGCAAGTACATAAAAGGTTAACTGTACAATCGGGGTGGTGGTCACACGGCTATTCTCTGTATCGCAGCTTTGCAGTGTGTTTATATTTTTCACAATGGAATGTGGAAAGGATTTCCTGCTCCAACTGGTGGGGACGCGGCATCATGAGCGGTGACAACGCTGGTGAAGTGCAATCTGTGTAACTCAGTGGCCAGTGCATGACGTCCCACAGCCAGGAATGAGGAGAAGGCAAGGAAGGAGGCGAGAGAGAAAGAAGTAGACTCCACTGACCTGGTGTGCGAGTACATAAAAGAACTCTCACGCAGTAAAAAGACAAATAATCCAATTTTAAAACGGGCAAAAGAGCTGAATAGACATTTCTCCAAAAATCTATAAATGGCCAACAAGCACACGGAAAGCGTCTCCCTGTCGTTAGTCACCAGGGGACGCAAATCTAAACCACAACGAGACACACTCTCGCACGCTCCAGAACAGCTAGAATCGAAAAATCAGGCCCTGGTTGGTGTGGCTCAGGGGACTGAGTGCTGGTCTGCAAGGCGAAGGGTCTCCAGTTCAATTCCCCATGAGGGCAGATGCCTGGGTTGTAAGCCAGGTCCCCAGCAGGGGGCGCACAAGAGGCAGCCACACATTGATGTTTCTCTCCTCTTTCTCCCTCCCTCCTCCTCTCTCTAAAAATAAATAAATAAAATCTTAATAAAAAAAAATCAGAAAATCAGTGTTAACAAGGGCATGGAAAAGTGTACCACCCCCCCAAAGCAAGTGTCAGTGGAGGAAACGGATAAATACACATGACAGAGTGGGAGTCAGCCACAAAGGGGGTGTGGCACGACCAAGGAGAGCTGAAAATACCACGCCCAGAGAGAGAGGTCAGACACCAAAGGCCAGCGTGTGACGTCATGTACATGAAGTGTCCCAAATAGGCAACCCATAGAGGTGGACAGGAGGTCCGTGGGGACAACAGGGCATGACATGAATGCTGACGGGTACACTTTCTTCTGGGATGTGATAAAAATGTTTGGAATTAGTGGTGACAGCTGTACAACCTGGTGAATATATTAAAAATCACTGAACTATACACTTGAAACAGTGAATTTTAGAGCATGTGAATTATATCTCAATTTTAAAAAAAAAATTAATTGATAATGGCTTCAAATTCCACATTGCAATTAACCTTCGAGAAACTACCACTTGTCAAGTTTGGTACAGAATCAAGAAAAGACGCGCGTAATTATCTGGAAAGATTATGAAGACACTCTTTCCTCTTCCAAGCTAACTGTCTATCCACATGAAGCCAGACTTTCTTCACACACTTTAATAAACAACAGACTGTAAGAGACTAAACGCACCCAGCAGGGCAAGAGAACCCCACCGTCTTCCAATGAGCCAGAGAGAAGTTATAACACGTCACCACTTATTCTGTTTTGGAAAATAGTTATTTTTCATAAAAAAATACATCATTTATATTAACATGAAATGAGTTTACTTTTTTTTAGTGAATTAATCATTTTAAATTTTCTTGTTTTTCATTCCTAATATGGTAAATATTGATAATTTTTTTATTCTTTGAGATCCACAGTAATTTTTAAGAGTTTAAACAATACCTACAATCATCCCCCCACCCCCAAATATTTGGGAACTAAAATCTCCTAGATAACCTATAGATGAAACAAGAATTTGCAAGTGAAGCAAAACAGTTTAAGGAGAATGATGGAAACCACAACATACGCTAACATGCAGGTGGAGCTAAAAAGGGTTAACAGTTTTAAATGTTTACTCGAAACCAAGAAAAGAGCTAACTTCCTACCTTAACAAACTAGAAAGGAGAGCAAATTAAATTCAAACTAAGTAGGAATAAATATATAGTAAGATAAAGCCCTGGCCAAGTAGCTCAGCTGGTTGGAGTGTCGTCCCGATACACCAAGGTTGCAGGTCAATACACCAAGGTTCCAGGTTTGACCCAGGTCAGAGTACATGCAAGAATCAACCAATGATGATGTATCAATAAGTGGAACAACATATCGCGCTCTCTCTCCCCCCCTTCCTCTTTCTAAAGCCAATAAATTAAAAATTTAAAAAGAAAAAAAAAGCCAAAGACAAGAGGAGAAATTAAACAGATGACAACAGAAGAAATTAATAAAAACCAAAAGGAGAAAACAAGCCGGGTCGTCACTTAACATTAAAGGATAAGGAAACATGAACTTTATGCTAATAAATTCAACAACTTAAATAAGGTTGACAAATTCCTTGAATGTCACAGGTTACCAAACTAACACGTTAAATTAAAAACCTACATACCTTATATGTATACTAAAGAAACTAAATACATAATAAAAAACCTTCCCACTATGAAAACTCCAGGCCATGACTCCACTAAAGATTTAAGGACAAAATAATACTAATTATACAAACTGCTTCACAAAATCGAGGAGGGAATATTTCTCAATTCATTTTTTGGAGGCCAGCACAACCCTGACACTCGAACAAGAATTACATCACAGGAACATCTATCCAACGAAGCACCCGATTCATAAACATATGTACTTTTAAAAGTTCTGCAGCTCATTAAGACAAACAAGCTCATTAAAAACTGGGGAAAATATATGAACAAACACCTAATGAAAGAATACATACAAACGTCCTCGGTCATTAAGGAAGCGCTAACTAAGCCACCCAGAGGTTCCTCCACCACCTACCCTCACGGTTACCGTGGGGACGAGAGGATGTGCTCACCTAAGGGGGCACGGGGACGCTCTTCTCTCACTGTGGGGTGTAAACGGTGCGACCGCCAAGGGAAGTGTTTGGCAGGCTCTTTCACACACGCTTACCGCAGGGCCCGGCCGCGCCGCTCTGATCGGTCCCTCAGAGCCGGGGGCGTGCACCTGCACACAGAGGCTGAACATGAATGGTCCCTGCAACTTCATTCATAATGGCAAACCTGGGGCACCCCTGTCCCCCAACGGGGGAGTGACACACATGCTGCAGTCTGTTCACACAGTAACTCCAGACCTGACTCCATTCAAAACATTTGTTCAGTGACAGAAGCCAGACACAAAAAGGGTGCAAACCACATGACTCCATTTTCATCAAAGCCTAGAAGAGGCAGAATGCACCCCCGTGACGACAGCAGGCCAGCAGTCACCTGGGCCGGGCTCCGGGCGCGGGCCGGGAGGGGGCGGGATGGGGCTTGTTCAGGGGGACAGAAATGCTACCTCGATGGTGAACCTTAAACAAATCCACTTGTTAAAAACTCGAGAAATGGACTCCTTATGCGTGCAGTCAGGCATCGGTGAAGCTGGGCTTGGCTTTGTTTTTTAAAAGACTAAAGCCACAGGCTGGGTGTAAATAAAAGTGAAGAGAGCCACAGTGAGATGGCTCACAAACTCCCAGGACAGAGCGCAGGTCAGAGATCACACACGGGACAGGAGTCCAGCCGCTCGGCAAGTCCCCCAACCTGGGAAGAGTGACAACTACCCCAGTCCCGGATGGTCCTGAGAAAGGAGAGGCCGTTCAGAAGCACAGTCTGGGAAGGTGTGGCGGAGGCCCTCCCAGGGCAGGGGTCGGAGCATCTCTGCTGAGCGGGGCTTGAACGCCACACAGACCGCCCCCCACACCAGCACCAGTCTGTGGGGAGCTAGGGGGTGACCCAGTGCAGAGGGAGGGGTCCCCAAGCAATGCTGAAAGCAATGCCCAGGGACAGGTGTGCAGGAGGCACTAGTAGCAGGCATCTCGCCTGGGGTGGGACAGCCCTGGAAGTGGTGCCACACAGACTCTCACAGAGGTCACCTGACAGACCTGTGATTCCAGAGTTGCTGGAGGGGATGAGAGCACCCACCCCCAGGCCCAGAGTCCTATACGGAAAGGAAGTAATCTGCATGGACATCCTCACAGGCGAGAACGGGTCAGGGTCCTGTGAGCGGAAATCTGTCCTCGGGGGCAGGCGCACGGCAGGGATCTTGGAAACGGCACCTGTGACTAAGCTTCACGGAGAAGTGAGACTCTATTAGGCATCGAAGAATGGATGCTGCAGAGAAGCCTTGCCACACACACACCTCGCTGCAGGCACACCCCGAAAAGAGCCCCAGCCTCACTAAACAGGGAGAGATCTTCAGCGGTGAGTACCCTCAGCAGAGTGAAACCTTCAGGTGGGAAAGCACCTGAGGAACCAGGGGTCTGCAGGGGTCAGGGATGCAGCAGCAGCAAAGGCTGGCCAGTCTCACGGGGAAGACCCTCCGATGCCATGAAGGCAGGTGCATCTCCCCCTGCACCAGAGTCCACTCCTGGGAGGAGCTTGTGAAGACAGGGAGTGTGGGACAGGACCCCCGTGAGCAAGAGCACACGCACCTTACTTGACACCTAAAAATCTGCACTGGGTGTTCGATCTGACCGCAGCGGTCTATGCGACCATGCAGCACAGTGGGGACCAAGGGGGGCGAGTTACAGGAGCTGGGTCAGTCAGAAAGGGGGCCTTTCTCTCAATACCAGAGCCCTGCAGTAGGAAGGCAGCGTGGACACTGCTGGACTAGGGGAGGGCCATCTACGCGTCAGCCCAGCACACAGGCAAACAGAGGCAACCACCACCTGGGAATCACTTCCTGGAACACGGCCCTGGCCGGGTGGTTCAGGCAGCTAGAGCACTGTCCTGATGCACCAGGGCTGCGGGTTCCATCTGTCAGCATACGTCCAAAAATCAACCAATGACTACGTCGGTAAGTGGAACAACAAGTCGATGTTTCTCTGCCCCCACCCTTCGCCCCTCTCTCAAATCAGTAAGTTAAAAATTTTTTTAAATATTCCAAATGGGTAATACCCTTGATAGATGAAAAACCTGATCAAATTGGGGGAAAAAGAAACATACCCCACCCAAAGAAATACAGCCAAAGATAAAGCAAGCAATTTACCAAAAAGAAAGATAACTAGCCAAATGCATACTCTTTTTTTTTTTGCCATCCTGACACCCTCCCCTTTGGCAACCATCCGCTCATTCTCTGTATCTATGGGTCTTTCTGTTTTATTTATTCATTTGTTGTTTTATTTTTAGATTCCACATGTCAGTGAAATTACATGGTACTTAGCTTTGACTGACATATTTCACTGGACATAATATTCTCTAGGTCCGCCCATGCTGTCACAAATGGTAAGGTGTCCTTCCTTCTCGTGGCCAAGCAGCATCCCACTGTAAACGCACCACAGCCACACCCACTAGTCTACTGCTGGGCACTTAGACCGTTCCCCTATCTCGGCTATTACAAATAATGGTGCTACAAAAAGGGGGCGTATATATCTTCTCAAATAAGCGTTTGTTTTCTTCAGATAAATACCCAGAAGCAGAAGAGTTGAGTTATATGGCTGCTGTATTTTTAATTTTTTTCAGGAATCTCCATACTGTATTTACTCTACTTTTTAAACTTCAATTTACTGGTGAATGAAGAAATAAAAGTAAAAGAAGACACTATTTTTCACCTTTCAAACTGGCAAGTATCTTTAAATAATATCCAATATACGGGAAGACATGCAAAAAAGACACCTCCATGAACTAACAGTATGAGAAAAACAGTACAATCTTTCTGATCAGAAATTTGGCAAAAACCAGTCTAAAGCCTTTAGAAATGAACCTCAGCTGAACTGCAACCAATGCCCACTAGGAACGTGTGGTAGAGAAAGAATGGTGACTGCCCAGGACAGTGCCGGTAGGCAGGGCCCTTCCAAACCACCTGAGGAAGTGACCTCACCATGCCTGCCCAGGGCCACCCTCAGTTTACAGTGAAATGCCTGGAAAGACACTAATCGTGCCTTTAAGTCTTCGTATTAAAGCCATAGAAATAAAGGCTATGAGACTTGATATCAAACACTATGCTTATAGGTGGTAAGCTTGAGGGGAATTTCTATTTTGTTCTATTTGCTCATCCATGTTTTCTATTTTTTAAGGGGAAAAAAATGAAAGTTGTTAAAGGAAAAGGGCAAGTTAAAACTTGAACTTCTGGCCACGGGAAGCTCATGCTAGGATCGCAGAAACATAACAAAGGCTCGGTCCCAAGGAGTGTGCGCCCACCCTGAGCATCACTTTGCACCGAGTTCTGGAGGTGCTTCCCACACACACAGTCTCATGTGAGCCCGGGACCGGAAACGGCGGTGGGGGTGGGGGTGCTCACCACCGAGGGATGAGCTTACGGCACTGGAACTTCCAAGGCCACAGCAAGACCCAGAGGTTCCCCGATCCCACTACAGATCAGTCTGACCATCCACTTGAGTTCCCAAACCTGCATCCAGGTAAGAGGCCAAGCCAAGGGCAGGGCAACCGTCTCAGCGCTTGAGCCGAGTCCTTGATACAGGCTTGGCTGTCCCAGGGAGGCAGCATGCACCCTTAGCCTAGCAGGGCCACGCTCTCGACTAATCCCATGGCCACTGATTTTTATTCTTTATTTTTATTTTTAAAAGATTTTATTTATTTACTTTTAGAGAGAGGGGAAGGGAAGGAGAAAGAGAGGGAGAGAAACATCAGTGTGTGGCTGCCTCTCACGCGCCCCCTACTGAGGACCTGGCCCACAACCCAGGCATGTGCCCTGACTAGGAATCGAACCGGCAACCCTTTGGATCACTGGCCAGCACTCAATCCACTGAGCCATACCAACCAGGGCTGATTTTTATCTGACCATTTATAAAGCCCTCACATTATAAAGAATATATGCGCAAACTCTATCATGAAATAATTTATAATTTCCTGCAAACAACTTTACAAGAAGCTGCTCAATCTTCTGTTTCCTTTGCAAAGAAGATGACTGAATAACCGAGATTTTGGTAAGGTAAGCCTATAAATAATCACACTCTACTAAAAGTATTCTTTACATACATTGTATAAAAGATTACGTTATAAGCTTCTAAGTATAAAAGGGAAAAAAAGCAATTCAGAAGACTTTTTTTCTCCTAATCAAAATGCTGTCTACAACGGAGCACCCCTTTAATGCCAAGAGATGTTTAAGATAAAGAGGAGCGTGTTCACCTAGACACACACACGGCCGCACTGCCGACTGCAGGTGTGCGTTCTGCGCACGCCTCTCCCTTCCAGGCTCAGGAGGACACCAGTCTGTCCTCTCCCGTTCCGACCACAGCGGGCATCCCCAGACGCGGCCCACCCGGCTCTGCTGGCCCCCGCTCAGGCCTGGGCCTCAGCACAACACATGAGGGCCAGCCCCGCAGGCACACTCACCTTGTTGACCCAGAACACCATGGCATCCTCGAGGTCGTACGGCAGCTCTTTCGAGGCACTGAACGTGGAGAAACGCTTGACGCTGGCTACCACCTTCTCGATGCTGATCATCTCCACAGTGTAGGCCATCATGAGCGCGTCCACCATCGCCATGTGGGCGCTCTGCAGGCAGACGCAGCAGTGAGAATCGCCGCCTGCCCCCACCCGGCTCCTCAGGCCCTGCACAGACTCCAATCTCTGCCCAGAGTGGCTCCTCTCTTTCTCCACATAAGGAGGCGTGGGGTCTCTGGCACGCCACCCTCTTCGAGGTCTGCCAGCTCGCTGCCCTGTAGTATGGGGGCTTCATCCTCCTGCCTCATCTCCCTGACCACCCCAGGGGGCTGGGGAATAAAGGCACGGGGGCAGAGAGACGTGTCCAGTGCCACATGACCCCCAACAGGCCCCAGGGCGCCACCCACAGCAGAGTCACGCGCTGCCTTCGTACTGTTTCTTCCCAGAACCTGAGTAACATCCTCTTGACCGTCATGGCAGCCACAAAGTCCAAGAGGAAACAAAAAACAAAAAATCACAGACCCTAAAATCCAGGGAATGGCCTAAACAGAAGCCACGCAAGAGACACCCAAATAGACTTAGACCGTGAACAGTCTGAAAAAGTCACATCGGTGGTATGGCTTTTAGAAGCAGATGGGGGGCAGATGCTTCGGAGAGAAAAAGGCAACTATTTCTTTATTTTGGCACAAAAATACTCATAAGACATACACAAAACAATTGAACAGAATGGGCTCAACAACCATACATCTCAATGTCTGTGTGCAGTTTCGCCTCCAAATACCTGAGTGCCATCAGCAGCCCCCCGCTCACCGCGAGACGGCCGAGAGCAAGCCGCTTCTCCCCACGGCCCAGAACGGCACGTGTCCTGAGCAGCGCACGGCGCAGCAGGCCGCCACATGTGTGGACCTTGGCCAGCGGCTGCGCACTCATGTGCACCTTGTGCGTCTGAAGATTTGGGAAAATTCTCCTCATTCATGCAGCTCAGCTGCAGAGAGATGGCTGGCGACACGGCAGGCTGGTGCACGGCTGGTGCACCACAGAAGTGCCCACAGCACCAGAGGCCGTCACTTACCCCTGACAAATACACGTGACACACTGGGTGGGGCTGGGGAGTGAGGGGTGGTGCGCAGGGCCACTCACCATCTTTATGGGTGCGTGGCTGAGGTCGGGGTCCGTCACGGGGGTGTCATCGCTCTCCATCACGTAAATCCCCTTCCGGGACAGGGCCTGGATGACAGACTGGTGTCCCTGCAAGGCAGCCGCCTGGTCCCCTTTCAGGATGAGGCTGCAGACACGGCAGTACAGCTCACTGGACAGCAGGAGCTTGATGACAGGTGGCTTGATGTGCTCCTGCTCATACTGGTCGATGTAGAAGGGGTCCCTGAGGTCCTCAGGGATGTTATCTGAGCCAAGGAAAAGGTGACCATGTGAACATGACACTCACATTCAAAACACCCACGAGGACAGAGGGGCCATTAATAATGATAGGCAACTGACAGCATATGAAGACGCCAGCTGGTCCCAATCCCTCATCTTCTCTACCAGCAAGCCTGCGATTCACAGCACCCCGGGAACGTGGGCTACGCATGTCACTTAGTGACTTCACTGCCTTGACATCAGGGAGCAGCGATCCTGATGCAGGACAGCAAGCAGTACTTGTGGGGCTCTGAGGGGCAAGGGGGTGCCACAGGAAAAGCAAGATGCAGTCCAGCCTGGTCACGCCCAGAAGCAGCCCTGGGGAGGGAGCCAAATGCATCCTCCTCCAATGGCAAATCCGAGGTGTCAGTGAGGCCACGCACCACGGTCTCTATGGCAGGGAGCACCAGGCCTGCTTCTGCCATGAGGGAGGCAGAACAGTGGCAACCAGCCTCATCTCTGGACTAGGGGCATTAAACTTCGCATGAGCCATGTAACTTAAGCGTCACCGCAGTGCTACCAAATCAAGACCTCTGTCCCTACGTTACAAATGAGGAAATGAGGCACAGAGTAAGCAAACAGCGTGTCCAAGATCACGAGAGGCAGAAACCAACAGTGAAGCACAGTGCGATCCGCCACATGTGCACCACCTCCCACACGGGAACGCCAGCCGCTCATACACTGCTGGGGACACCCGCTTTCTGTGTGGCGGGAAGTCTCCCTAACAGTGCCCCTCACGCTCTGCAAGATGTCAATCACTGCCCCCTAAAGTGGGACACTGTCAGCAAATCCACCGGGAAACACCAGCTTCAGCGGGGTTCGGCTGACTCCTTCCCAGGAGGCTCCTTAACGTGCTCCGGGACCTGGGACCTCCCCGCCAAGGCGCTCTGGAACGACCCCGCCACCAGAAGAGTTCAGGAAACAGAGCGCAGCAGTGCCCCATTACTGTGGTTTCAGTTACCCACCAAATCAAAAACACTAAATGAAAATTCCAGAAATAAGCAACCCATAAGCTTTCCCTCACGTGCCCTTCCGAGCGGCATGATGAAACCTAGCGCCATCCCGCTGCCTCCCCAGGGGCACGGCTACTTTGTCTGGCATTTCCACACGCTATGCGCTGTCTGCCCTGTGGTCACTTGCTTAATAGCCATCTTCGTCATCAGGTCGACCGTCATGGTATCTGAGTGCTTGTGTTCGAGTCACCCCAGTTTTACTTCATAATGGCCCCAAAGTGCAAGAGCAGAGATGCTGTGATTCGGACAGGCCACACAGAACCTGCAGCGCTGCCTTTACAAGAGAAGGTGAGCACAGCGCAATAACACATCGTGAGAGAAAGAGACTACAGCCACGGAACTTTCAGCACAACATAGTTATAACTGTTCTACTTGACTATTAATTATTGTTAACCTCCCACCGCGCCTAATTTAGCTTCAGTAGAGAGAAAAATGCAGGGTGTCTAGGACTCAGGAATCTCTCTGGGTTCAGGCCTCCACTGGGGTCTTGGGACACATGCCCAGCGGGTAAAGGATGACTATATCACCAAGAACACCAGAGGAGGAACCCGGGACACCGACACTGACATGCGCAGCCTGCTGCAGACAGGACCAGGATGTCCGTAGCCCTCTCCCTGCACCCAGGGCAGGGGAGGGGTGTCCCAATCCTCTCCACGCCCTCACTCTCTTCACAAGCGCCACTTTCCCAAGTCCTTTAATGAGGAGTGGCTTTCCCGTTTTCTGGCACTTCACTCTCACTTTCTTATTCCTAACAGAGGCACAAACGTTCACACCACACCCTCATGAAGCGCCCTGTGGCCCTGCCAGGCTGCAGGACAGCCCCTGACTTAGTGGGCATATCTGGACCACAGCAGGGCCCACCCAGAAGCCATCTGAACTTCTGAAACAGAGCAGGGTACACCAGTAATACAGGGGGCCTGGGACAAAGCCTGATGGGAAGAGCCCTCTTTCTTTGGTGTGTGAGCAGAGGGAGGGCTAAGGGAGGAAAGGGAGCAGGCACCAGGAACAGATGGCAGCCTCAGAGGACACACGGAGGACACAGGACCTGGCTCTGAACAGGACAGGAGTCGGGGAGGACAATGAGCCAGGGAGTCCCACGATCCTGTTACATTTTCAGAATTTCATGCCAGATGCTGGGGGAAGGATGCAACAAGGGTCAGCCAGGGCTCCCATGCCAGCATCCGGACATGTCTCCCACCCCCACCCCACCCCCAACGCCCTCCTACCTCCAGCTCCTCTGCTGGCTCTCCCTCATTTCTTCAAGTCCTGGAAGGGGCACTTCCTGCCTCACTGCCCAGATGACCTCAGCCAGTCTTGTGGCTCAACCACCTTAGGGCTGTCACTCCCAAATGCACATCCTGACCCCAGCTGCTTCCCTGAGCTCCTTTGCCCCCGCTGGCTAAAGGTGCCCCCATGGAGATCTGATGGTCCTGGAGCCTAATCCGCCTCTAAGTGAACTCCAACGCCTCTCAAGCCTGCCTCTCCTCTGCTTCAGGTCAAGGTCAGCTGCTCAGACCAAAAGCTTCAGCGTCATCCACTCTTCCCTTCCTGCCAAGCTGCTGGCAACTCCAGCAGACTTCCCCTTTGAAGTGCATCCAGAAAATGACAGCTCCCCTCCACGCCACAACCACCCGCGTGCCACCACCTCCCCTAGTCCAAGACCCCTCCTCTCAGCTGGACAACTGATGGGCTCCTCCCTAGGAGGGCAGAGACCTGCAAGAGCAGGTGTGAAGGCCAGGCACTGAGAGGGCCATCCCCTGGGGCTGGGGCAGGGCTATGTGAAGGCAGGTGTGGGGGTCGTGGAGCCAATGCAGAGCCTGGAGTTCAGGACCACTGCTGGCTGCAATGCTTGTTAGCAATACTGTCATGAGATGACAAAGGCATGACAGGAAGCTCTCTTCCCGTTGCTGTCAGTCACACCAAGGCCACATCATGGCACCCAGGGCAGGGCAAGGACCCTGAGCAGGTGCTGCCATTTTGGTCCCCCAACCCAAGGCCTGAGACTTCAACTGGCTCCAACTCAGTGTGAGGGACAAGACTGTGCAGCAGCGATGACACAGCGGGACAGCGCATCTCAATCACCTGGGACTGTCCATCCCACCCAGACCAACTGTCTGAATGTCCTGTGGGCGCCCCCTAGTGGAGAATCACTACTACAGGGGCTCCTAAGGCAGTTCTTGCTGTGAAAATAAACCCAAAAATAATTATAACGCAAGGGGTCTTCTAATCCTGGACCCCCAACCCTGTGCTGGGTATGCCGGGCAGAAGAAAGAGAAGACAGCTGGCAGAGCCCACTGCCCTTCCCTCTACACTGGGCTAGCACAAGTGACAAAACCAAATCCCAGCACAGGTGGGGAGGTGGCACCCACGGGCTCTCCTCTCCCCCTATACTGAGGCTGATTTGGGTGCAGGAAGTGCACAGGCTGCATTTCCAGCCAGAAAATCAAGAACGGAGTGCCCTGAAAACTCCAGGGGGTGGGGTGTCACAGAGAAGAGGCGCTGAGTAAGGGACCCTAAGTCTGTGTACGCTGTCCCGGATTATCTGTGTGGCCCATGTGTGACCCCAACTAGAATCAGCACAGCAATGGCTTTGAGAACTAAACCAGGGCCCAGATCTCACACTGGTGTCCTGCAGACAGACCAGAATGGCCCCCGAAGCTTGGAGGACTAAACCAACCCTGAAACACAGCCACCAAACGCAGGTCACTGGGACGTGCAGTGACAACTAACAGAGACTCCCACCGGAGAGCCAGAATGTCCAAGACACAGTGCGAATCTACTCAACACAGGAAGCCTCCAAGTCCCAGGGGAGAGGCAGCCAGCAGACCCCAACTCCGTGAAGACCCAAGTGTCAGAATCGGCTCACCAAGACGACGGCAGTCTTCACAGCCGTGCTCGGAGAAGGAAAGGCAATTATTTCTTTATCCTCACCTGAGGACACACCCACTGATTTTAGAGAGAGAGGAAGACAGAGAGAAAGAAAAAGAACCACAGATCAGTTGTCTTCCAGATGCACCCTGACCAGGTACCAACCCCGCAATCTTTTGCTTACAGGACAATACTCCAACCAGCTGAGCTACATCTGCCAAGGCAGAAAAGGCAAAGATTTTTAAATGAGAAAAAAAAAACAACCAACTACTTGACTTGGGATGGTGAACACACAACAAACATTCAGATGGTATAGAATTGTACACCTGAAACCCATGATTAACCAGTGTCGCCCCAATATTCAATAAAAGTTTTTTAAAAGATTAAAATTAAAAATTTTAAAATGACCAAAACCCTAATCTAAAACCCTGAGAAGTGAGTGCAGAGGAAAGAGAAGTCCCCGGAGAGCGGGGAACCTGAGGCGCGACAGCAGAGGGCCAGGTCTGGCGAGGGGTGAGCCGGCAGGAGGTCTCCCAGCACAGCGTGTGCTTCTGTGGGCCCCCCACCACTGAGGCAGAGGGGCAGCGGCACTGGCCTGACGCAATCGGGTGGCAAGGACAGCACGACACCATGGAAGCTGACTTGGGCAGGCAGCAGACCATCGACCCTCAACACACCCTCCCACCTCCATTACACGCCCCGAGGACAACTCAGGGAACAGCTCTTACCAAGGACAGTGCCTTGGGACAGACTTCCCCAGGGGCAGGAGAGCTCAGCGAGGTGAAGAACAGGAAAGGCTGAGCACAGGCCCTGGGGCCAGCTGAGGATAGGCCGTCCTCCCACACTCACACATCAAAGACTCTCGGGGAAGGCACCAACCCTTGTCCCTCTCCCCAGACAAGCGTCCCCACACACTGACACCCCAGGGCTTCCAACACAAGTGCTCAGGAGCAAACTGTAGCAGGCAGGAAGGCTGGCGATCCAACAGTCAAGTAAGCAGAGTGAGCGCTCTTCCAGCAGCGGCAGCCACAAGACTCACATCAGTCCTCCCAGTACGGGCGGCACCAACGTGACACACCCATGGAGGCTGGGGGGAAATGACAAGATGGTGAGGGGTCAGTCACCACGCCAAGTTCAGGGGGAAGACTGCAATCCAGAGAGCCCAACATCCTGACACCACTCTCACTTGACGCGTGTGAGCCTGCCCCGGGAGCGTCTGTCTGTCCCAGCAGGCAGTGAGAGGGTTAGCTGCGCTTTGGGCACCTCTCAGGTTATAAGACCGAATCTGGACTCCAGGGCCTGACAAAGGGACCAGGGGACCCTGGTGACCGCTGGCTGGGAACTGACAGCAGGGGTAAATCTGACACAGAACAGGCCTCGAAAGCAATGAGCTCAGAGCACCCCCGTCGTAAACTGGAGCACGGGGACCGCCAGCTGCTAGTGTTTGGAAGAAAATGTAACTTTTTCCTAGAGGAAGTAACACCTCAGGCCTCGGACAATGACTACAATCTTTCAAATACTTTATGCATTCAGCGCAAATGAAAAATAAACAAGAAATCAAAACGACAAGGCATCCTGAACAAAAGCCAGCACGAGACAGAAGCGGACTCAGACCTGCGGCGCTGCCAGGGCGGAGTCTGTCCAGCCCAGCCCAGCCCCCCGCCCAACTGACCACAACTGAAACTCTGGACAAAAGACCCAAAGCAGCTACCCGGGGACCCTAAACGTAAACTCGAGCAGGCGACCCAGGGAGGAGAGGCAAAGCTCTGGGGAAGCCACCACACTACAGGGTGCCCAGCTGGTCCCTCTGCTCTCCTGACCTTGGACCCCAGGGCAGCGTGCCTCAGAACTGTGGCAGAGTCCCGGCCAAACGCTGAGAAGCCCCATCTTTCTGGCCAGAGGGCCAGGAACCGGGCTCTGCAGGCTGGGGGGGGGGGGGGGCGAGGGGAGGGGGGCTGGGCTTTACTGCCCTTTTCTCTGCCAGCCAGCTGTGTCCCAGAGCTGCAGTGACAGCAGGAAGCCAAAACACTAAGAGAAACTCATCTACTGCCCAAAGGAGCCAAGGGCAGGGCCTCAGTGGTGCGGGGGGCGTGAGGAGTGCCTGTCCTTTCCTGTCTCTGTCTCCAACCACGGTGCCCCAACAGTGGCCCCAGGCGTTGCACTGCGCAGCCAAAACCCAGAGTAGCCCTGTCTTCTAGCCAGAGGGCAGGGAGGAGGGAGAGCCACAAGGTACGGGGGGAATTCAGGAAAGGGGACACCTACTTCCGTGTGTGAACCGGCACAAAGCTGGGCTCCCTCCCGGGCTTGTGCGTGCAGGACAGACCCAAAGGCCTGAACCGACCTGGGAACCACTGCTCGCAGATGGCAAAACGGACTATGGTCTGAACCTAATGGGGTTTACAGCGACCAAGCTGCAAAACCACCCGCCAAAAAAATCAACATTACCTGAAAGGTTTTAGCTGGACCCAGAAAACTGTGTCAACTGTGTCACAATGTCATTCAAAGTGTCCAGGACACAATCCATAACTACTAAACATGCAAAGAACCAGGAAAACGTGACCAAATCTTGAGGGAAAGACAATGGACAGAGGCCAACCTGAGAGGACCCAGACAGCAGACTCATCAAAGACCTCGAAGCATCTATTATAACCAGTCTCCACGTGGTGAAGGTAGGCGCTCTCGAAATAAAAGACAGAAGTTCTTGGCAGAGAGATAGAACTATTTAAAAAGGAACCAAAATTTCAGAACTGAAAAACACAGCATCGACAGAAAATTCAACACTGGCCTCAGAAGATGAGGATGACAAAGGCGAGCGAGCCAGGTCACAGGAAGGAGCGGTCTGAAGAGCTGAGCCCACCGAGACGGAGCCATGCGGGACGGGAGGCGGCACATCGCCGCAGAGGTTGGTGCGGAGAGAGCGCCCGAGTAAACGAGGCCAAGTCTCCCCGCAATTGCTGAAAGACACCACTTGCACGCTCAGGAAGCCCAGCTGACCCAAACAGACCCAACCCGAAGAAAGTGGGCCCACGCCTCGGGATCAAACTGCGAAAACCAGGGATAAGTAACAGGTCCTCGGGACCACTGGCTAAAGGTGTCAGCTACAGATGTTCGATGGCTATGCTTAAAACAATGAGAGGAAAAAAGACAAGTTTAAAAGTTTTGGCACAAAACTAGAAATTATTTTTTAAAAGGAAAGGAAAAAAGGACTGGCCTATTAGAAAAAGAACCAAGCAGGAATTCTAGAACAGAAAAATACAGTAACTAAATTGAACTGTGCACAATGCACTGCGGAAAGCAGGTGAGACACAAGGGGGAGAAAATACACCAGAGACAGAAATGACTGTAAGCGTCAGAGTGTGACTGGAGGTCCAGAAAGAAAAAAGAGAAAATATGGAGGTAGAAGCAGTATTTCAACAGATAATGGACAAGAACTCTCCACACTCATAAAATTCATGAAACCAAGCAAGATCAAAAAAGGAACTCCACACACCAGAGGGTATCACAGCGATGTGGATGGAATCCTAGGACAGAGCGAAAACTCCCGCAGCCGCCAGAGGGGCCTCCGGTCAGGGCGCGATGGCACAGCCCTGGCCCTGGCCCTGGCCCTCCCCAGCATGCGCAACTCTAGGTCTGGACAGAAAGGACTAGCACAGGAGAACTCTGAGAGGTGGAAGAGAAAGTGAACCGGTTTGGGACCCCAAGATTGGAGCAGCGGCACACCAGCAGGGTGTCTCACGGTCCCCACCCAAAAAAAGTGACCCAGACCTGCACTCCTGACCCCTGGACTAGCAACAGAAGGGGAGCAGGCCTGCCGCTGCTCCAGGTGGGCCCGCCGGTGGGACCAGCAGGTAACGGGCAGGAAGCCTCAATAACAAGCAGCCACAATGTGCCCAGCCAGGAAGGCTCTCCTTCCCCTTCGGGCCTGAGGCGCCGGCCCGGGCACCCTGCACCAATGGAGTCCAGCAGTAGGACCCCCAGGAGCATCTGACGCACCAGGCACACCCAAGAGGCAGCACGAAGGCTCTGAGCATCAGACTGTCCCCAGAGCCACAACACACAAAAGTGAGCCGGGCCCCACATGCTGTAACGGCACAGGGAGGCTGCCAGGGACAACAAAAAGCTCACACAGCACCCGGAGTCTCCTGGCGGAACAGGCAAAATGTCAGGGACACCATTGGAAATCACCCACCACGCCCAGAACCCGGAAAAGCGTGGCGTTAGTGAGAAAAGGTGAGTCAAATGCTGGAATTACCTGACACGGATTTTAAAGCAATTACAAATTCTCTTGAAACAAATTAAAAATGGAAAACTTCAGCAAAACAAAGAAGTTATAAAAAGAACTGAATAAAAAACAGAAAAACAGTAATAAATTTTAAAACCCTCTGGATGGGCTCAACCATAAAGTGGAGCTAACAAGGCAAAGAATCAGTGAACTTGAGGAAAGATAAACAGAATTTACCCAATGTGAACAACAGACAGAAAACACACGGGAAAAGTAAAATGAACCTACCCTCAGGGGCCCGTGGGAAAGTAACAAAAGACCCCACTTTCGTATTGCTGGAGCCCCAGAAGAGAGAGTGAGGTAGGGCTGAAAGAGTATCCAAGGAAATGATGGCTGAAAACTTCCCAGATACTGCCAAACCCCAGAGTTCAAGAAACTAGGTGAATCCCAAATAGAATAAACTCAAATAAATCCACATGAAGGCACATAATCAAACTTCTGAAAACAAAACACAAAGAAAATATTTTGAAACAGCCCGAGTGGCATGACAGCTGACACACGGCGTGGGGGGCGGTGGCCTCCTCGACTGACAGAGGGTCTCCCCTCGGAGCCATGGAGACCAGAGGCAAGGGGTTCCCTTTTTCAGGTGCTGAAGGGAAAGGGCTGCCAAACACAGACCCCACGTCTGATGAAACTACCCTCCAGGTTCAGGCAAAGGGGAACTAAAAACCTCTGTCCTTGCGAACCCTGGAGGAATGGCTGAAGGAAGTTCTCCAGGCAGGAAGAACGCGGTAAAAGCAGTGATCGTGGAAGACCAGGATGGAAGGGAGAGCGATGGAAAGAGATGGGCAAGAGGCGTAAGCACAACAGACTACCCTCCTCCTCGGGAGTTTTCTACAGCACGTCTGACAACAAGCGGCTACGACACCTTCAGACACTCAAGACCACGGCATTTAAAAGTAGGAGGAGTAAAGAAGGCCAAAGCGGCAGAAAGTTTCCACACCTCACCAGAAACGGTAAAATAATACCAGTCCACAGCTGCAAGTCAGAGATGTATATTTTAACACTCAGGGCAACCACTAAAAAAACTGTAGGAGACACACCCAAAAACAACATAAACAAATCAAGATGGAATCCTAAAAAATAATCAAGTAATCCACAGGAAGGCAAACAACAACAAAAAAGAGAAAAAAATGAAACAAAGAAAACAAGTAACAAAATGTCAGACTTTAACCCTAAAATAGCAACATTTACATTGAATTAGTAAATACACTAGGTACCAGAAGTAAAAGACAGAGATTGACAGAGTGGATAAAAACACACCACACAACTCTTCTGTCTACAAGAAACTCACTTCAAATTCAGTGACTTAGGTAGACTGAAAGTAAAGGAGTAGAAAGAGCTATACCAGGCAAACACTGTTCATTTGTTTTAAAGCAGAAATAGCTATATTAATATCTGATAAAACAGAACAAAAATTACTAGAGACCAAGAGGAATGTTACCTAATGGTAAATGCTTCAACCCACCAGGGAGACTTTCCAGTCCAAAAGGTGTATGTACCAAACAAAACCTCAGGACAGGAGAAAAGAACGGACAGAACTAAAGAGAGAAACAGGCGAGTCTAAAGTACAATCAGGGACTTCAACACCTCTATCGGTAACAGACAGAATTCCAACAAGGAGAGAAATATGAAGAACACAACGAACCAACGGACTAACTGGCATGTGTAGAACACTCCACCCAACTACCAAACACACAGTTCTTCCAGTGCCCAGGGAACCGTCACCAAAATAGACCTATCCCAGGCTATTAAAAGAATAGAAACCACACAGATTAGTTATCTTACCATAATGGAATCAGACTAAAAATATCAAAACGACAAAAGAGGCCCTGGCTGGTGTGGCTCAGTGGATTGAGGCCAGCCTGTGAACCAAAGGGTCTCAGGTTCAATTCCCAGACAGGGTATAGGCCTGGGTGGTGGGCCAGGTCCCCAGTAGGGGGCGTGCGAGATGAAACCACACATTGATGTTTCTCTCCCTCTCTTTCTCTCCCTCCCCGTCTCTAAAAATAAGTAAAGAAAATATTTTTAAAAAAGACAAAAGAGGAAAATCTCAACACTTGGAAATTACACTTCTAAGTAATTCATGGGCCAATGAGGAAGCATCAAAGAAAATAAAGGGAAATAAACAGAACTGAATGAAAATGAAAATACAACATATCAACACATGTGAAATGTAGCCAAGGCACAGCTACGTGGAAAACTTACAGCACTAAACGCTTAGGCTAGAAAGAGGAAAGGTTTCAAGTCAATAATCTTAGTTCCTACCTCAAGAAACTAGGGAAAAAGAGCAAAATAAAACCCAAAGCAGGAAGAAGGAAGGTGTGGCTATTACGGAAAACAGAACAGAAGAGATCCTTGTGGAAATAAAATATTCTGTATTCACAGTGTATTAACACAATGTCAACACCCTGGTTACGGTACTGTATCATGGTCTTGCAAGAAGTTACCATCGGGGAGACCCGGTAAAAGGTGCCCAGGACCTCTCTACGTGATTTGTTAAAACTGCATGTTAATATACAGTTATCTCAAAATAAAAGTTTAATATTTTTTTACTTTTTATTTATTGACTTTAGAAAGGGTTAGGGAGAAAGGGAGAGAAAGAGTGGGAGACGGAGAAACACCAATTTGTTGTTCCCCTTGTTGATGCATCATCGGTTGATTCTTACATGTGCCCTGAATAGGGATCAAACCCACAACCCTGGCGGATTGGGAAGACGCTCCAACCAGCTGAGCAACCCAGTCAGGGCAGAAGTTTAATATATTTTTAAAAATTGGGCCCCAGTCTGTTGGCTCAGTTGATTAAAGCACTGTCCCATACACCAAAAGGTTGCAGGTTCGATTCCTGCTGTGGGCACATAGCCAGGTTGTGGGTCCAATCCCCAGTCAGGGAGCCTATGAGAGGCAACCAATCAATGTTTCCCTCTCATATCAATGTTTCTCTCTCTCTCAAATTAATAAACATGTCCTTGGGTGAGGATTAAAATAATAATAACAGCAATAAATAAAAATTGGCCAAAAACCTGAAAATACATTTCATAGAAATAAAGATTCAAATGGCCAATAAGCATAGTTAAAAAGTGCTCGTCATGATTAGTCATCAGGGAAGCACACACGGAAACCACAGCCCACCCACTCCGATGACTAAAATTAAAGACAGACGACACCACGTGCTGGCAAGGATGCAGAGCAACTGGGCCTTTCACACTGTGCTGGTGGAAATGCAAAAACGACACAACCACTTCGGCCAACAACTGGGCAACTGAACACTCTTATATGACCCAGCCAGCCCACGCCCAGGTATTTACCCAAGATACATGACAGACTTTATTCGTACCAGACAAAAACTGGAAGCATCCAAGTATCCATCATCAAGTGAGTAAGTAAAATGTAGGCACACGGCAATGAAGACTTCCGCTGCTGCTGAGTAAAAAGATCGACACACGAGTGAATCTCGAAACGTCCCGTGCAGGAAGGAAGCCAGGAGAAGACTACCTGCTCTCTGCCTGCAGGTGTCCGTGCACACCAGTGACACTCTGGGCTGGGGCTGGCTGAGGGCTCGAGAAGCCCTTGCAGTGATGGCAGGACCCCACCTTGCTCGCGGTCCTGTTCACAGGGGTGTGCGTCCGTTTGAACTCACCGCGCTATACTCTTAAGACTGTGTGCACTTTACTGTACGCAACACAGACCTCAAAGGTCCAAAATAAAATTCTTTACTGTATCTCCAGCTATTGGCATTCCCTACCCTACAGACACTTCTCTGAAAAGCCCAGGTTTAACAGAGCTCTTCCCACCTCGGAGTCCTCTAACAGCTCCCCATCCACACAAAACATAACCCCCAATATATCAACCAGCCATTCAAGGCATTCCAAGATCTGGCCCGAGGCATCTTTTCCGACCCCCGGTCACCGTCTAGTTCCACCCCAACTAGACAGAACACCAGCCTAGCATGAAGGTCCCAGGTCCCCTCCTCCCCACCTTGTCCTGGTTTCTGGGTGTTCCCTTCCCTCACCTGGTTCTCAGCCACCTAAGCCAATGGAACATTCCAGATCTCCTCAGGGGAGCTTCTCTCCCTCCCTTCCCTGTTCTGCCATAGGACCTGCGTCACAGGTCTGCGTGCACAGCCATGCCCGGCACTAGGAGCCCTCGGAAGCACGCCGGGGTCCCCGCCGTTCACAGCATCAAGACTTTGAAGTGACGAGGACAGTGACCGAGGGATACTTAAGTGAACTAGTTGGCACGAACAACAAGAAAACCACGGTGAGGCGAGAGCGCAGGAAAGTGAGACACAGGAAACAAACTCAAAGCTGACAGCTCTGTATGAGACAACAAGGCTCTGGAAGAGGAAGAGGGCTTGGAATGAAGATCAGACACATTCCCGCAAGGACGAAGCTGATTCTTCCTCCAGCTTGCCCCCCTCCTGCCCCCACCATCCATCAACCCAGTCTCAGGGATTCAGCTGTCCTAACATCTGCTGGCTCAACCCACCCTTCCCACTCCCACTGCGGACAAACTAGACAAGGCCGTGGCACTTCAAGCCAAATGACATTAGCTCTGCTATGGACTCCACATATGTACCCCCCAACTTTCATATGCTAAATCCTGATCCCCAAGGTGAAGGGTGAGGGGGCGGGCCCTTTGGGAGGTGATTAGGTTGTGAGGGCGGAGCCCCTGTGAATGGGATTACTGCCCTTATGATGAGGCTCCAGGGAGGCCCTGGCCCCTTCCCCCACCCACTGGGGGCACAGCAAGACGATGGCCTCACCAGACACCAAATCTGCTGGCACCAGGACTTTGGACTTGCAGCCTCTGGACTGAGAAGTCAGTGTCTGTTGTTCTTAAGCCCCCCAGTGTCACAGCAGCCTGTATGGACAAAGACGAGTCCCCAGATATTCCACCTGACCACAGCCTCTACCACTCCAAGCAGCTAGAAGAACCTTGCCCGGCTCTCTCTCACCACACCACCCGCGACACGAAAACCCTCCCAGGCACGCACCGTGAAAGAACGCCCCAGCCAGCTTGGAACACTGTAAACAATCTGGCCCAGGCTACCCTCCAAACTAATCACCTACTATTTCAGTCCACAAATCCTCTGCCCAGCAAGGCTAATCGACTCAGTGCCCACAAACACTTGTGCACAGAACCTGGCCTGATGCCCTCCGCTCTACTCTCCGGGGGACACGCAAACCTTACCCATCTTTCTAAGCCTATCACTCACGAAGTTGCCCCACGCACCCTCCCGGAGCGACCGCTGCCCCTGGAGCCCAGGCAGTGCGGCCCCATGCGACCACCTGAGCTCCTGGGCGGACATCAGGCTGCCAGTTTTTAGTCCCCGCCTTACTTCACTGTCCTTTGTACGTGTCAACAGTTCATATGAATTTTAAGTAACTAAGGAGATGGGTCATTTAACCTCCCCCTTGTGTTTCCTACAGAGCAAAACACAATTCTGCATATGACAGCTCCGCAATTGTTACTGGTCGAATGAATGTAATACTTGCTCCAGCATGGCTACCTTCGGATCTGATGACAAATGACAGGAATCGGAGTTTTCCAACAGTTCGACCAGGAAGTAAAAAAGAACCCTGGTACATGTGTCACATAACACGGCCACAACAAAATCAACAGCAGGAAGAGCCCCTGAGCTGGTGGGATACATGTAACACAAAGAAGAAAGAATTAAGGGCTTTTCAGAAGACCGTTTGCACAAATCTAACATTCTGAAGCACAAGAGAGTTACACAAACTTAAAGGATTGGGACAGTCTGTACTCAAAGATGGATTTATGTTCTTTGGTTAGTGTTTGGCCTGTGTCGTCAGGACGAGAGAGAGAAAGTGTGCGATCTGGTCCGTCTTTACAGATACACACCCACCACGCCTGGCCACCTGGTCAGAACAAGCAACACTTCCTCCATTCCTGGTCCAAGGGTATCTCCCGCTTCTCTGCACATCAGGCTGGCAGGTGAGCACTCACTGTCCTGCAGACGAGGCATAAGCAGGACAGCTGTAACCACCAACCTCAGGGCCCCAGGCAGTCCTCAGAGGCTTGGCAGAAGGAAGGTCATTGGAGGAGACCAGCCAGTGACCTGACCCCCACAGGATCTAGTGCCACCAAGCACAAGCGCCCAGGTTGCTCAGTGAACTCTCATCTCAGAAGCACCCAAATCCCTTGCTGAGAACAAAGAACTATTAAAAGATACAATCTAAACTCATACACCAAAACTTGAGTGAATACTGATGTATAAAAAGTGACAGTATGCTCCGAACAAGAGCCTCCCCCGAGAATCCTGGCGGCCGTACCCCGTGGGCCTGGGGACGAGGCCAGCAGCCTTCGTTTCCAGTTCTGGGGCCTGCACAGGGGTTCCGAGCCTGTGAGTCATTTCAACCACATGTCACCACAAAGCAAAGCAGTGACCTGGAGCTTACAAGGAAGGGATTTTGCTCCTAGTATCAATTCAGCAAACAGACTCCTAGCCACCTTGGGGTCTACGAAAGAGCAGCAGCTGGATCAGAGACCACCCCCACAAAGGTGCAGAGGCCCGGCCCTCCGCCCACGGACTTGCCACCCTGCCAGTTTCCAAGTCAGTAGTTCACCACTGCAACCAGAGTGAGTACAGGAGTGTCAATCCCACAGGGGGCTCCGGGGCCCCGGGGCCTCTCCACCCCAGTCTACTGCAAGTAAAAGGAGGAGGCTGACCCTGGCGGCCCCTGGGTTCCGCCCTGACTAGGGTAGCCGGCTCCACGGTGAGCTGTGGTGAGTCTCAACTGGTCTCCAGGGCTCCTCAGGGCGGACTCGCCGGCACCGCGCCCACAGCAACCTGCTTGCAAGTAACTGAGTGCCTGCGCATATGTTCCTGGGTTGTTTTTTCAACATTGTCCTTGAGAGATAACAAAAGCTATTACTCAAAACCTGAAACCAAGACCTAGGTATTTTTAAGTTTCCTAAGGTTGTGGACAGAAATCAAACACCAAGAACATAGTAGCCCAGTCCGGCACTCTATTCTATAAAATACACAGTACTTCAAGTCATCCCTTTAAACTTTCTTACCAATTTATTACAACTTCCACCCAAAAAGATACTGCAAAATATCTCAACTAGGCAGGTTCTACTTCTTCCTACAAACACTTTTAAATGAGTAAGTTCCAACCTGTCCAAGATATTATTTCTTTCTTTTTTAAAGATTTCATTCACTTTTAGACAGGGGAAGGGAAGAGGACAGAGAAGGGGAGAAGCATCGTTGGGTGAGAAACAGTTGCCTCTCAGAAGCCCCCACCCAAGGACCTGGCCCAAAACCCAGGCCTGTGCCCTGACTGGGAATCCACTAGGTGACCTTTCAGGTCACAGGCCAGCGCTCAGTCCACTGAGCCACACGAGCCAGGACCGATATATTATTTCTAAAAAATAAAACACTGCAATGAAACAAGAGTTACCCCCAAAAAGAACAGGCAGATTCTAAACACGTCAACACAACACAGCCCAGAGTTCCCAACTGTGGCCCCAGGATGGAGAAGGTGAGAGGAAACTCCGTAGAGCCACATGCGCCTCGGGCCTGGCCGCCTCAGAGCACCTGGCCCTGAGCGGCCACACGCCTCCCATTCCTGCACAACCGGAAAGACTGTTTGGTCACACCGAGCTCCCTGACAGCCACCTAACAAGTAAAACATCGAAGCTACTTTCACTGCCACACCCCCAAAGCTGTCATGACCAAAGTGTGGAGACTGAAAGGACCGCATCTGACTCACTGAAAACCAAGCTGCAGTCACACGGAGACACCCAGAGAGGACGGACACTGGCCCCTGGGTTGGAAAAAGAGTTTAGGGGGGAAATCTCCACCGCCCTGCCTAAGTCCCTCCTCACCCCATCTCCTACAGGACCGGGCCCACTCAGGGAGTGGCCAATCTCCCACCCGGGCATGACCCCCATGCCAGCGACACAAGATGGAATCACTTCAGCTGAGGTGACACTAGTCGCCCTTGGTCACCTGAACGGGGGTCTCCTGAATTTCTCAACTGGAAAAAATGTGCACGTGCCCCCTTCCCGGGGCACGGTACAGGGTGGAACAGCAGGCGAGTGAAGGCCAGGCCTGCTCGAAGCAGCGTGCGACGGGCGCTTCACGGCCGTGGGGTGGGGTGATGGGCACCACACGACCCCGTCTTCCAGCCTCAGCCAGCACAGCCTCCTTCAGCTCCCACTCACGCTGCTCTATAAATACCCGTCTTTAATAATGTCAATGCTGAAAAGCCTATTTTAATACCAGCTTTTGAATTACTTATCAGCTGAGTCAACAGGTATTAGAGAGCGATCAGTGCTGGAAACAAAGCTGGACGAGCCCAACACCAACAATGAGAAAGGCGCGTGTTCACTTCCAGGTTGCTGGCAGACCCCACGCTGACGCCGAAGTCAGGTGTGACAGGACAGAAACGCAGGCGCTGGGCTTGGGCGGATCGGCGCGGGGCTCCTACTGTGGGCACAAACTTAACAACCTGAAGCACAACGGAGCCACACAAACTGAAAGCACTAGGACAGTCTGAGCTCAAAGATGGGTTTACGGTTAGCGTTTAACCTGCGGCACCAGGACAGGAGAGAACGCGTGCAACCTGGTCCCCCTTTACAAACACACAGCCACAGCGTCTGGCCAGCAGATCGGAATGAGCAATGCTTCTTCTGTTCCTGGGGTGGGGGGACTGGGGGGGGCCACAGCGCATCACCCCCAGAGCCCGGCGTCCCCACGTGCGAAGTCTTCACCCCCAAGAGGGGCCCTGGCACGGGCGCCCAGAAGCCAGGCCCAGGAGCGCCCTGGGCGTGGAGCGCAGTGCGCCCCAAGCAGGACAGGGCGGTCCCCCGAGACACCCCGCACGGCGGCCAGACAGCAGGGAGGTGCGTGGGCGCGAGGCTGGGAAGGCACGCGGCAGTGCAGAGACCTCTGACCGCTCACTACAAAGGTGCACACTCGTCACCCAACGCGACACAGGTTCGTGACAAATTATAAAGAAAGGCAAGGCGCGGCCAGCACCAAACACAGTGGGTGAGAGGAGAGGTGCGCAGGCCCCACGGAGGTCACGGTCACGGCTGGCCGCCGCGGGCCGCCGGTGTCACTCGCCGGTGTGATACGGCACACCTGTCACGCCTTGTTCTACAAAGTTTCATCCTCTGCACAGGCTGACGGAGACCACCTTTCCCCCCAGCCACGCAGGGGGCAGTGCACGGGGCTACGAACAACTGTAAACCGAAGGCGGCCGCCTCAGCGGAACCCCGCCCGGCCACCAGCCCCCCAGCTCCAAGCCCAGCGCCAGTGGTCGCGGGGCCTGCGCGGGCACATGCTGCCCCCCGGCCCGAGCTCGCAGGGAACCGCCCGCTCAGCAAGTCCCCGAAACGTGTCACCCACGCGGTGCTGAAAGGGGTATCGCGCCCCCTCGCTCGGGCTGCAAGCGGGGATGTCTCCCGCGGTGTAAGGCCATTTCAGAAAATGATTCAGATGAAAAAGGGGGCGACGAGGGGGGGCCCCGGCTCTGCGCCTGACACAAAGCGCCCGAAACGGCTAAGGGAAGCCTGGGGCCACGCAATCGCGGGCATCGCCTGGCCCGTGCACCCCGAGCCGGACGGAGCAGCGCCAACCACGGAGGAGCCGGGTCCGAGCTCCCCCGGGTCGGGCGGACCCAGAGCAGCGCTCTAAGGAGGCCCCGCCCGGCCGCGGCCCCTTCCCGCTCCGGAGCCGCACGGCCGAGGTGGCGTCAGCGCCGAGAACCACCGGGCGGTCGGCGTCTTCCGTCCGGACTCGCGCCCCGACCCGCACGAGCCGGGAGCGGCAGGGAGGCCCGACCCCGCAGCGACACGCCGAGCGCACCCCGCGCGGCCAACCCCGCACAAAGGCGGCCCCCGCCCCGCCGCCCCGCCGCCCCGCCGCGCCCACCTCGGCCGTACGCCTTGGCGCAGAGCCACTGCAGGTTGGCGGCGATCTTGGAGCGCGCCGGGTCGTAGCGGTCCAGCGGCACGACGTCCGCGGCGCCGTCGGGCGCGGCCTCCATCCTCCGCCGGCCGTCCCCGGCCGCGCGGCCGCCCGCGTTCGCCCTCCGCACGCTCCCGGCGCTGCGGCGGCGCCGGCAACAAAGGCGCCGCGCGGGCCGCGTGGGGCCGGGCCGGACTCACGGGCGCGACCGCCCCGCGTGGGGCCCGCAGGCCGGCCCGCCCGCCTCTCCTCAGAGCCGCCGCCGCCTCCGCCGCCGCGGGTGCTGCTGCTGCTGCATGCTGCGGGGACGAGCCGGGGTCGCCCGGGGAGGCGGGGGGCGCGGGCCGGGCCGCGGGCCGGGTGAGGGGCGCGTGCGCGAACTCGGGGGCGGTGGCAGCTGCGGCGGCGGCGGCGGCGGCAGCGGCGGCGGAGGAGACCGCTGAAGAGACGGCCAACCGGCGGGAGCGCGCGCACCACCCAGGTCTCGCGCAGGCGCAGTGGGCACCGGCCGCCGCCCCGCCCCCGGCCAGCGTTCGCCCCGCTCCTTTCCGCAGGCGCAGTGGGCGCTGCCCAGGGCCCCGCCCCCGGACGGCGTTTGCCCCGCCCCTTCCCGCAGGCGCAGTGGGTGCTGCCCGAGACTCCGCCCCTTCCCGCGGGTCTCGGACGCGGGGTCGCGCGGCGCGGGCGGCGCGGGCGGATAGGCCCGGGGGGTCCCGCAGCAGCCCTTTGTCTCGGCTGCGCCTGTTCCTCTTCCCTGGCCCTAGAACCAGAGGCCCCAGCCACTGCCCGACGGAGCCGAGCCCGTCGCGGAGACCCCTCGCCCCTGGGGGACCGCGCGGGCCCAGCCCCAGCACAGGACGGCGGCGACCCTCCACCCCAGAGCCGCCCCGGGGTTTCCTCCTTCCTGGACAGCAGCGCTGACAGCCAGGTTACGGCCCCTCCCACAGCGGGGCTCAGAGACCGGGTATCCCGCCTCCGAGCAGCTTCCAGAATATCTCCCGGCCCCCAACCACGCAGCCCGGGCAACCGGGGGAACACCCCTCGGGGCATCCCGTTCCCCTCCCCCCTGCAGCGCTCAGAGACTCGGGGATCCCCAGAGCCAGCCGGGAGCAAGCTGTGTCTGGGATCGCCCCAAGTGGTCACTAACCTCGGTCTCCAGGGCACAGACTAGGGAAGATGGGCCGAGACACACTGCATTATCCCCCCAAGTGCAGCCCTAGGTTTGGGCCTCAGACGTACCCCCTGGAAGGAACTGGCTTCTTCCTGCCAAAGTTAGCATCCCAGGGCCTGTGTTCAGGTAGTAATTACAACACCGTTAAACCCTCGGGTGTACGTGATGCTTATCTGAGGACCTCAGAGCCAAACAGAGAGGGCTCCTGGCTTCTGTGCCGTGCAGCAGGGTTCAGAAATCCAAGGCCTTAGAGGAAAACAGGAAGAAACCGTTTCCTCTGAGTAAAGTGTCCTGGCAGTGAAGGCCAGGCCGGCACCCAGCCTCCCGGGGTTTTTAAGGTGCTACCAACCTCCCCTTCACTGAGCTACCGTAAACCGGAAAGCAGACCCTGGCTACAAAGTGATGTATGTGCCACGGGCCTCACTGGCTCACAGCAGAGAGCAAAACGCAAACCCTCGGCCTCCTGCCCTGGCAGAGCTGAGGCCCAGCGAGGAGACAACCCAGTGCTGCCTGCGAAGCACAAGAGGCAGCGAGCCACCCCATGGGAGAGGGAGGCAGGAGCGCTGAGACCTGCGGGGAGTGAGAGCCAGCAGGGGCATATCTAGGGGCAGTCTTGTGGGCACGGGGTATGGCAGACACAGAACCCTGAGACAGGAGTGCCTGGTATGCAAGAAATGGGGAAGCCACTGAGTTAGGAACCCAGGATGGAGAGGCACTGGTAGGAAGTAGGGGTGGAGGGGGGCCAGACCTGGCACAGTAGGAAATTTGACCTCTTCTCTGAGTGACACGGGAAGCCATAGTGGGACTGGGAGGTGGGGGAGGAATCAATGGGAGCTCTGCACTCAATTTTCTGCAAACCTAAAGCTACTCTAAAAAACAGAACCTACTAAAAGAACAAAACAAACCTGGGCCCAACTATGCAGCCACAGCTTCAAGACCAGCCTCTAGCCTGGCCAACCCTGAGCAGCCCTGCTGCTCAGAGAAGAGCCCACGGGCTGGAGGAGCCCCAGGCCCGGCCCCGCTGAGCGAGCTTTATCCCCAATCCTGTACAGCTTCCCCAGGGATTCAGTCCTGTCCCGGTTCCGCTGGTCTGGCCCATGCTGTTCCCTAGACCAATGGCTGAGGTCCCTGTGGGTCACGGTCCGGGGGCTTCACTGTTGGCTTTCTGTCTAATGCTCATGAGTAACCTCTGAACAGGCGCAGTGGGATGGGGCACTCACCAGCTTCCCGGCCCACCAGCACTGCAGGGTGAGTCCCAGATGCAGCAGGAGAACTGGGTGCAGATCTGGCCTGGGGACGCCTGGCCAGCAAGGGCTCCATCCTCGAAGTCACCATGGACCCGAGGATCCCACAGCCAACCAACTCTTGGAGGAAACCTGTGGGCATTTCCAGTGAAAAATGTCACTCTGAATGCATGCAGAGGGGTCGACCATTCCTAACTCAGACCTGGCCAACCACCAAATACAATGGCATTCTGACGTTTGGCCCAGAACGTTCCCAGGTCAGCCAGGAAGTGGAGGGGCTTGGCCTCCCAACCTTTTCTTCATTCCACTGCCCCAGGGAAAAAATAATAATTTATTAATTAGAATTTAATTTCCCTGTTGGGAGAGAAGTTAAACCTGAGGGGAGACTTGTTGGGTAGGTTGTGCTGTGAAGGACCACTGTACTTCTTTGCTTTTCTCTTGCCTCCCCTACCCCAGGGAGAAGGGATTTTTGCCCCCTGGGGACCGTATCATCCCCGTTTAGAATGCAGGGTTTGAGGACACCTGGGGACTGCAAAGGCTTGGGCAGCTGAGGATCCTGTGCACCCCTGGAATCCTTGCCTGTGGGCCTGCACGGAGGCTGCCCCTGTGCCTGGCTGGCGCCCAGCAGTTCCTCATCCCTCCGGGAGCGGGGGTCCCTTAGAGAGCCATCCAGTTAGCTCCCTGGAGGTGAGGGTGCATTTTAAGTCTGCAAACTTCATTTCGTACTGCTTTAAAGGTGCAAATTACACACCTCTTGGGGATTTATAAATGAGTTGTTTTTCCTGTTTCTGGGTACACAGTGGGAAGGGCCACTGGAGTCACCAGAGGCTGACCACCCCTCCCACGCCTTAAATGGAAGGGGGATGGGAACCTCCAGGATGTCACATACTTGCCAGAGTGAGGCACCTGGGGAAGAGAGCTGCGAGCACACCTTCCTGCTCCTGATGGCCTCGGCAGTGGCACCAACGGCCCGCATTCCAGGGCTGCCTGTGCCTTGGAGACCATGGGAGGCAGGCAAGAGAGAGGACAGGGAATCTCCAGGGAGGCTGGTACTTGTTAAACTGCAAATGTCCTCTCCATCAGGTGTCCCTCCCAGAGGGCCCTCCTGAGGCTGAGGGGCACGGCTCTAGGCCCCGCCCAGCTTCTGAGCTGTCACAGTCCTGGCCTTTCTTAGCTTGTGGTGCATTGCTCCAATCTGCCTGCATCTGCACCTGGCCTTGTCCCTGTGCCTGTGTTCACCTGACTGCCTCCTTACTGGGCATGCAGAATCAGGGCCCATGGAAACCTCTGTAAAAGCCCCACCTCCAGCCCTGGCTGGTATAGCTCAGTGGATTGAGCGCCAGCCTGCGAACTAAGGGTCACTGGTTTGATTCCCCAATCAGGGCCCATGCCTGGGTTGCGGGCCAGGTCCCCAGTAGTGGGCACTTGAGAGGCAACCACATATTGATGTTTCTCTCCCTTTCTCCCTCCCTTCCCCTGTCTAAAAATAAAATAAAATCTTAAAAAAAAATGTAGGTTCAGATACAGAAGCCAGCACCCGGGACAACGGGCGTGAGTAGGTGGGTCAGGGATCGGAGCTCTGGACAGCGATGGTGTGTGTCCCATGTCATCCGTGCTGAGATCCCTCACACATGTAGGCAACTGTCAGGAGAGATCGTGTCCCTCCAAAAAGATGCTCAAGTCCAAAAGCCCAGGACCTCAGACTGTGACGGCACTTGGAGGCGGGGCTTTTTTTTTAAAGATTTTATTTATTTTATTTTGAGACAGAGGGGAAGAGAGGGAGAGAGGCAGAGAAACATCAATGCACAGTCGCCTCTCACACGCCCCCTACTGGGGACCTGGTCCGCAACCCAGGAATGTGCCCTGACTGGGCAATCGAACCAGCAACCCTTTGGTTCGCAGGCTGGCGCTCAATCCACAGAGCTACACCAGCCGGGGCATGAACCTAAATTTTAAATCGGGCTTCTGGGAGCCAAGGGCCTCACCAGATGAGGGGGCCTGGGGCCAGATCCCAGGCCTGTCCCCACTCACTGCCCCATCCACCCAGGATTCATTGCCTGCGGAAGCAGAGCATCACACACGCCCTACTTGAAGACAGGGACTGTGCCTCCTCCTCCCCATGTTCCAGACAGCCTCCCAGATTAGCCCGTCCACCGTCGCTCAGGCCACCTCGGACCCTGCTGCTCTCTGCTCTTTGCTGTCCCCCTTGTCTCCTCAGGCTCCTAGAGTAAGTCCAGGGCTTCCCTGTGGTTGCCCCAGAGCTCCTCTCTGAGACAAGCACGGGCTCCTCCTGCCAGAACCCCCAGCCTGCCCTGTCCTCACGCTGCGGGCTTCCCATCCTGCACCACCAGGTGGTCGGCAACTGGGCGATGAAGCTAGTGGACACTACTTCCTGCCAGAGCCCCACACCAGCCCTGGGTTACAGCCCTCATGGCAGGATGGGGAGGGGCGAGTGGGACAGCAGGTGTGTCAAGTCCCTGCCACCCCAAATCCAATGCTGGGGTCTCCCAGCCTTGTTGTCAGGGCCAGCACTTTCTGGAACACTCAACTCTGCCCAGATGATCCCCAAGTATTTCACACCCAACTTCCCCTGGAACACAAGGGACTTGGGCAGAACTATGTCCCCTTCTCTGGGACCTTCTGAATTTTGGAGACAAAATGCTCCTGAAAAGGATAAATTCTGCAGGCGTGCCCAGGGGGGCTGGGGCCTGTACCTTTGTTGACTGAGGCAGACGCTCCCACTTCTTTGGGGCCCATTTGACTTAAAACAGCCCCTCGGTTTCCCATGGGGACAGTGTGCAGGGAGGGCCACTCTGGGGGACATTCCGACGGTCACCAGGCCCTAAACCCCGCATCACCCACTGCCACGTCAAGAAGATGGTAGATGGCAGTATGGAGGTGACAGGGAGCCACTCCAGGTCCAAGTGCCAACTGGCAGCTCCCAAGTTCCCGGCCCAGGCCCAAGAAGGAAGAGTTAGGTGGCCAGAGCCTGACGGCGGGGCCGCCAGAGTCGCTGTGCACTGCGTCTGAGGGGGGCTGGCCACCAGGGCTGGAACTTGTTTCCAGGTGTGTGAAAGGTACAGAATTTCTTCAACCAAAGCCAACAGCCCCGGCTGCTCGGATGGTGTCCGGTCGTCAGAGACGCGATGACCTGTGCACCGACGTTCCTGTCTCACTGGGGGACCAGGCCAGCCCCCGTGTCCCCACCAGACTTGCTTCTCCAGAGTCAGAACAATGCAGAGCCCCTCGGGCCCCGTCCTGGGGCTCTGCTCTCAGCGCAGGTGCAGGGCTGAGCCCCAGGCCCACCAGTGGCTTTGCTGGGAGCAGCACCAGCCGGCAGGACAGTGCCCCAGAAACACAGGGACACAAGCAGATAAGAGCACGCAGAGCCCTTTACACCACTGCTTAAGGGGCATTTCTGTCTTCACGAGGTTGAGAAGATGTGAGGCACGACCTTTAAAAATTATTTTAGTATTTCTGTCCAGAAGTTTTAAGTCTGAATCTCAAGAACAATGGAAAAACCTTGATCTGTGAAAAGAAGCACTTTCTGCCAACATCCTCACTCAGCAGAGATGGGTGAGCACTGAGCTCGGGTGCCCTGTGGTCTCTGCACCTGCTCACGGCGGGCGGTCCAGCAAACTCACGTGCAGGTCAGGCAGGTGGAGCTGTTTCCAAAGAGAAGCTTAAGAAAAAACACATCTGACAGCCCTGGCTGGCGGTGCTCAGTGGACTGAGGACCAGCCTGTAAACCGAAAGGTTGCTGGTCCGATTCCCAGTCAGGGCACATGCCTGGGTTGCAGGCCAGGTCCCCAGTTTGGGGCGTGTGAGAGGCAACCAACTATTGTTTCCCTCACACATCAATGTTTCTCTCTCTGTCTCCCTCCCTCCCTCCCTCCCTGAAAATAAATAAACTGAATCTCTAAAAAACAAAACAAAAACATGTCTGACAACCAACTCTTTCAAGCAATGAGCAGAAGTCCAAAAAAAGGGTTGGTGGGGGGCTTGGTTAACTTGCTTTCTCATTCTAAATTACAGGTAGCTTTTTTTTAAGTAACCAGACGTGGGGCAGGGCAGTCTGGCGGTCCTCCAACTCTGCCACCGGAGGTGCAGGGCAGTCCGCCTGCTCCACTGGCTGTCGGTCCCTCCGTGCCACTGAGAACACGAGGTTTTGCCAACCCAGCGGGGGAGTGGTGGCAGCAAGCGCCCCAGCTGAGTGGTGAGCACGCTCACTTGACTAAGAATGCAAACGTGCCACTTCGTTGGCATCAGAATAACCACACTGCCAGAGAAGTTAGGAAAAGGGGATTTATTTATGGAAGGAAAGCCATCCGTGCACCCTTTACTCGACCGAGTGCGCTTGGCGTTAACGCTGTGGGTTGGAACCTGCCATCTTCTGGCAGCGGGTGGCTACGAGCAGTGCCTATGGTTCCATTCAAGCAGCGTCTGAAGAGCCCAGAGGGACCACTGGGGAGAAGCGACCCTCCCCACAGGACCACCTGTTTGTAAACACTGTCGGAGGCTGGGCCGCACCTGGCACACCGCGGCACGGGAGTGTCTAAGCAGTAAGATGGAAACAGGGCAATCGGGGCCCAGCCTGGGGGCGGGGCCCAGGCAGGATCCTCTCCAGCCCCGGCCTATCCCCTCCTTTGCCCAGCGGAGCCAGGGTGTCCTCACGCTGTCCCCACACTGGATGAGAATTAGGAGGGCCCATCCGAGACCGACCCCCTCCCAGTAGGCCACTGGGACAGTGGGGAGTGCGGGCGCAGCCTACGTGCGGTTCATGGTCTGGAAGATTCTGGAGATCTGCAGCATGACCGGCCCCGTCTCTGGATCATTCATCCACTGGGTGCTGTTCAGTGGGTTCTCAAGCATGTCTTCAAATGCTGCAGGGAGAATAGAGCCAGGCTGACTAAATAACACACGCACGCACACATGTAGTCATACACGTGCTCAGCATGCACACACACGTGTGCACGTGTGTGCACATGGCACACACGTGCTCACATGCATACACACACCTGTGCACAAACACGCACACAAGCACACCGGCATGTGTGCAAACTCATACGCCTCGTGTCCTGCATTCGTGTACACACGCACGCACCGCACATGTGCACTCACAGGTACATGTGTGCACACATGTGCCTATGTGTACACACACCACATGCGTGCACTGGAGGACTTTCCACAGCTTCTTAGTGTAGAGGCGGGACCAGGCAGTCCGGGGCACGCCAAGATCCCTGCTAACCACAACCCACAGTGTCTGATCTCTCATCAGATCCGTAGTTTTGAAGTCAGAGGACAGCGTCTTCAGCTCTGCAGTGAGTGACGTGCCTGTGTGTGTTCCCTGGCACACTGATTCTGGAAAGCGATTTGGCAACAGCTATCAGGAATCTTAAAAACAGTCAGGGCCGGTGACTCAGTAATTCCACTTCCAACCCTGCCCCAACAAAGTAGTTAGATGCAGAAAAGACCTACACGCAAACGTACTGTTGCAAGCACAATACTATCCGACTGGAAAACTCAAAATGTTTGATCTTAAGAACATGACTTTAAAATGAAAAGTCTGTTTCTAAACAGTTTTACAAAATTGTTTTCCCAAAAACCACAGGTGCACTCCGGCAAAAGCCCCACCAGCCGTGGTGGCCCTCACTCATGGCAAGGGTGGGCCTCACAGATGCTGTCACTCAGCGCACCCTCCACCACCCAGGGCAGGTGGTCCTCTTTACGGGCTCAACAGAAAGCATGTCCTCAAGGAGGTCCCAGCTACTCGGGGTCTCGGGGGCCTGGGACCCCTCACAGCCTGACCACAATCAGCGGGGTCCCCCTGATTAAAATCCTCTGAAAACCAGTTAAAAGCATCAGGAAGAGAGGCCAGAAAGACAGCCTAGCCCCTGGGAGAATGGAACGTAAAGTATGGCCACATCACAGACGCCACCAGCTAAGAAGGGCAGTTCCAGGGACCGGGCTGGGAACAAGCCCTGCCTCCTCCCCGCAGACAGCAAAATAGCCCCAGAAGGGGAAAGAGCTGAAGAGAAAGACGAAAAAGGAGTTCAGTATGAAGAACCACATGGGTGAGTATTTATGAGAGGAAGGACTTTCTTCTGCGCATCTTTGTGGATTTCAAAAAAGTGCCACACAAAATGAAAGGGCAAATAAAAAGTTTGCAACAACTAACAAGGGGTAGATAGATACTCTTCACAGAGGAAGAGCTAGTAACGAAGCTCTAACATTAGTACTGCCACAGAAATACAGATGGGACAGGCAGAGGCATGTTTGACAGAGGAGTGCGAGGGGCCAGCACAGTCATACCCAACTCGCTGTAACAAGGACAGTAGGACATGCTGTGTGTGCCAGCGGTACAGAGCACTGTGGGGTATCATTGGAACTTAAAATGCTCCACGCTGTGACCTGGTCGCCTGACTTCTAGCCACTTACCCTGGGAAATACGAGCTGCGCCCAGAGCAGGGACAAAAAGGTGTGTTGCAGCGGGAGGTCCAAGAGCAACAGAGTGAAAACTACTCAAACAACTAGAAATAGGGAAGCAGCACGTGTTAAGCCGTTCGTAGCTTCTCTATAGAATAAAATACATTCTGCGTTTATATAGAATATAAAAATATAGAATATATAATACCCGCACCCAATAAAAACCCTCATTTTCTAAGTGGTAAGGACTGGAGGAAAGGCTCCCAACGTGACGTGAGAACAGAAAGCACACAAACATCAGCAGACCCGCCGATGGCGGGAGAGGAGACATCTCCTTGCTTCTTCATTCTTTCCTGCATATTCCAAGTTCCCCATAAGGAATATTTCACTTCATCTAAAATGATAATGGTGTTCTGGCCAGTGTGGCTCAGTGGACTGAGTGCCGGCCTGCAAACCGAAAGGTCACTGGTTCGATTCCCAGTCAGAGCACATGCCTGGGTTACAGGCCAGGTCCCCAGGTAGGGACGTGCAAGAAGCAACCGATCAGTGTCTCTCTCGCACATTGATGTTTCTTTCCCTCTTTTGCCCTTCCTTCCCCTCTCTCGAAGAATAAATAAAATATTTTAAATAAAGAAAGAAATGAAATGGTAACAGTCATTTTTAAAAATTCCAGATGTGTCTGAACACGAGCTGGAGGGAGGTGTGTGACTGCAGAGGCGCCAGGTGGGGCCTGCAGCACAGACAGGCCATCCTCTCTGGGAGGTTCCAGGGCACGGGGGCACAGATAGGGTGGCCAGCCCTGCAGGCAGTGCTCCAGGAGGTGACAGCCAGCGCCCTGAAAGCCAGCTGTGCTGCCACAGGTGGTCCTGGAACCCCAGCAAGTACACCCACAGGGGTGTCACCACAGACGGGGAAGGCAGGAACACAGACATACGTTCAGGAATCAGAACTCAGTGTCAAACTGGAGGGAAAAGGGAACTTCCTTCATCTAACCAAATATATCTTCAAAAAATTAAAAACCCCGACAGCTAATCGCAATCTCGATGGCAAAGTGCTCACAGACGGCCCTGCATCAGAGGCCCGGGGCAGACCCCAGGCGGGTCTATAAGGCCGGGGAGCCAGGGGATGCTCCGGGCGGAAGGGGCCACGGCCCAGCACAGAGCAAGGAAACAAACTCAATGAGACACGAAGTGCAGGGTGTGCACACAAAGAGAGAAGCCCGACCTTGCCACAAACGAGACACAGGTATGGTCAAGTGCATCAGACACAGGGCTCCTGCTCACTGAAGGAGTGAAGATGTAGGGCTGGACATAACACTCGCATCGCAAGGAGCTGGGGGAGCTCTGGGTGCAGCCTGCGAGGAACGGGCTGGGGGAGTAAGCAGAACAGCCTGACAGAGACAGAGGCCGAGGGAGGAGCCGGGGCCTGGGAGGCCAGCCTTCCGCAGGGCTTGGCCTCGAAGACCAGGGAGGTGGCAAGCAGCCAAACACCTGGGCCTGCCACATAGCAGGTACCCTCACCTCTGTGCCAGGGCGCTGCCCTGGGGAGCGACAGGGGCTGAGCGCTGCACCCTGTCCTAGAACACAGGCCCTGGGCGCATCTACCCAGCCCCTGCACCCTGGAGCCAGGTACCTACCTAAGAGACCCTCATGTGCACGCTGGGGGCATGTGTGAGAATGACCAGAGCAGCACGTGTGCAAGGGAACAAAATGGAGCAGCCACGGTGCAGTCGCTCGGCACGCACCTGCCAGTACTCTAGGACAGCAAGTCACAGGAGCCTGCCCAGGCGTGGCCCCCACTACGCCGAGGCAGGAAGCGCGCGCGGGCTGCCCGGGGAAGCGTGCGTAGGCGCAACACTGCCCAGGCAGCAAAGGACCAAGAAACACTCGGGATCCGGGCGCTCGGGAGGGAGGCGGGACAGTCAGGGCGCCCAGGCGCACTCCAGGGCTCCTGCCTTTTTAAATAGTTTTTAAAAAACAAAACAGTAATGAAAACTGAATGATAGCTGCACACTTATTAGTTTTACCATTATACTTTAAAGTTATAAAAATGACACATCTGTTAGATACTTTTGTATGTATCTTATACTTCATAGGCAAAAGAACGACAAGGAAGTCGCTCCGGGTCGGTAAGAGCGCCCTCGCACGCCCTGTGCGCCTGGACACCCACTCTCTCTGGCTTTTCAGGGTGCGAGGGGCCATCGCCACACAGAAGTGTGTGCAGCAGAGTGCGGCCTGGTTTCCAGCCCTGCTGCAACTCAGGCGGGAGCCACATGGCCGCTCCAGTGCGCGCAGGGGCAGCCCCCAGGCGTGCGGCTGTGGCATCTTATCACTCAGGAACATCTGCGTGTTCTGGGTGGGTCCCGCTGGGCGGCCTAAAGGAGGCACACGTACCTAGCAGTGTTTTCGGGTTGGTGAGGCCCAGCTGCACAACAGGGTTATCCAGGATGGCTTGAAAGAGAGGGCTGTCAGGGTCGATGCCCGTGTCCAGCTCCTCGGGGGAGGGTTTGCGGTCGCCCAGCAGCCACTCGCACTGTAAGGCAAGAGCAACAGGCGGCATCAGTTCTTCTGGACCCATCATCAGCATCAAACATGGCCGCACTCTAACTGGGAGGGGCCTTACCACGAAGCAAAGCTGCCCAGACTCAGGGGTTAGGACAGGCCACCGAGGAAGAAAGTGCCACGTGGTTTTCTCGGCGCTGCAGCTCCAATGTGTGGCTGCAGCCTCCCCAGCCTCTGCGGGGAGGGCCGGTGCGACCCGCCCAGAGTGCAGGGAGAACTAAGAGAAGCACGGGCCCCGGGTTTTGCCCCAGCTGGGGTACCCTGGGCGCAAGGGTTCCTGGGACGGCTCATCAGTGAGTCCAGAAACATCTGAAGCACAGTCACACTGTCTTGCTCGTGTGACCGCTGGCTCCAGTGTGGCAGGGGGGACACCGCCCACCCCCATGGGTACACCCCCCAGGCAGTGCCATCAGCAGCCAGTGTGTGTTCACAGAATGAGACTCGATCTCAGAATTCATCTAACAAAGTAAATGAGTTAGACACTCAGAGACTATATACTTTTTTAGAAAGACAGAGCCCAGAATTTCCTCAGTATTTAAAAAAGTTTATACAGTTTGAACCACCTATCCCATTGTTTCACTTCAAAAGCAAAATAGTGGCTCACCTGTGAGCATCACCCCACCCAGAACAGCCGTCCCGCCTGTGAGCATCACCCCACCCAGAACAGCCGTCCCGCCTGTGAGCGTCACCCCACCCAGAACAGCCGTCCCACCTGTGAGCGTCACCCCACCCAGAACAGCCGTCCCACCTGTGAGCGTCACCCCACCCAGAACAGCCGTCCCGCCTGTGAGCGTCACCCCACCCAGAACAGCCGTCGTGCTGGCAAGGTGAGGGAAACACGGCTACCCCGACGGCGTGGCCCAGGACTCACGGCTGCGTTCTGCTGGTTGTTGTTCACTCTCAGGGCGTCTATCACCTCCTTCTCGTCGAATCCCATCTCCATCAGGGAAATGACGGCCTAAAGGAGAAGCCACAGGCCCCTCAGTGCCGCGCACTGGGACACGGCAGCAACCAGAGGTCAGGCATCTCCCGGGAGTCAGGCCCCGGTTCGAGAGCGCCACTTGACGGAGGGCACTTTAAATTAGTGCCCCAGGACGGTCGATCTCACAGTTGTCTCCTCGAAGGGTTCCTGAACCACCGAGGGACTAAAGCCAAGGAGGCGGAGGGTGCTCCCACCCTGGACAAAACCAGACCAGCAGGGACGGGGACGCTGCTCGCCACAGCGCCAGGGGCGGTCAGACTCGCTTCAGACCCTACAGGTTAGTCCCCGAGGTTGTCTGGGCAGAGCCGCCCTCACAGCCCTCACAGGCTTAACCCGGGCCGTGCCGCGCAGCAGGAGTGGAATCAGAGGCCGGTCACGCGAGCAAACCCAACTTGACTACAGACAAAATGTCACGTGAAAAAGGGCAGTTTTCTTCAGATTTTATCTTTTTAAAAAAAGAAAACTAAATTAATTCTAAATATCTTATATTTAACAAAATTTAAGCTTTCACAGGCTAAACGTATGCTATTATTCAAGGGAACAATGACCAGACAACTTTTTTTGGAGGAGGGAGATGTACCTTTTCTCTTTATTCTTGATTACTTCCCTACAACCCTCAAGAGCGCAATCTGGCCCTGGCTGGTGTGCCCGCACTTAAGGCAGGGCCCAGAGAGCGGCCGCTTATCCCAAACAGGTTCCGGCCCTGGCTCAGCGGGCTGGAGCACCGTCCCATACACCGAAAGGCTGCAGGTTTGGTCCCAGGTCAGGGCACATAGGAGAGGCAACCAACTGATATCTCTCTTCTATCAGTGTAAGAAAGAGAAAAATCTACGTGACGTTCCCATCACAGACAAGTAGAGGGAAGGCGGGGGGCAGGGGTGGACTTGGGAAAGGGGTATGCCGGGCGAGGCTGCCGGGGAGGGGCACCTGCGTACAAGGTCAAGGCAGAGCAAGCCCGAGCTGGCCAGCAGCAGGCCCAACGAGGACCATGCAGGACCTTGCGGGACCATCACAGAGAGACAGGGAGGCCCCCGGGGAGCAGCCGCCCATCCCAAACAAGTCCCTGCGCCAGCCACGGCCCCAGCAATCTGGAGACACCTTTCCTTCTAGAGCAGACACGCCGCACTATAGACAACAGACGTGCTTCTAAATGCACAGCTGGACTCATGGAGGAAAAACCCCACGTGACAAACGCAAAGAAAGAAGAGTCAACTGGCTGGATAAGAGGGTGTGCTGAGGAGCAGGGGCACATTCTCAGGGCATAGGGGTTGGGGTCTGATGTCCCCACGGGCAGGACAAGGACCTCGGGTCCTCGCGAGGTGGGGAGTTGGAGCTTCAAACCAGGGCCCTGAGAGGAGCCTGTGTCTGTGGAGAGAAGAGGGGCTGGACCCAGCATATGGCTCTGCAAGGGAGGGGTCGCCCAGGGCGGGGATCCGACCACGCTGTGGCCCAACAGCCCTGCGCAGATAGCCCACACGGAGATGGCCCCTGGTCACAGATTCCGCTCAACCTGTGGGATCCAGCTATGAGTCGCCCAAGGAGGGTGCTGACAAGCAGGCCACGTGGGATTCCCACAGAAACACAAGCCACAGGCGAGCCGAGGTGGAGCCTCACACACAGAGCTGCGTCTGGCACAGCTGGGACACGAGGACCATGGCTGACACACCTACAGCGCGAGAGGAACGGGCTTCGCGTGAGGACAGGGTCCAGGGAACCCAGAAGCCTCGTAGAGGGGCAGAGCCGGGAACGAGGAGTGCAAAGCATCAGAAACGTGGCAAGGAGAGTCGGCCATGTGTAGCCGGGGTGTCCAAGACCTCAGGTCCCTCCTCTCGCAGACCCCACGCTACCACCCCCACCAACAAGGCAATCCCACACAGTGCGGGACCCTGGCCTCTGGGTGGTGCCCCCATGAACCCCCACAGCTCACAGGTGCTTGTGACACGACCAGAACCTACTGCGAGGTTTTCAGCAGGTGACAGATGCGTCAACTAGCTGTTCAGAGGAAAGTATGGCCACCTGGCTTCCAGTGAGGAGAGTTTAAAACTGAACTCTGGGAACCTGAGTCTGCCCCCAGGCCTCACCCAGCTTTCTGTTCTTCAGGGCCGGCCAGCTCAGCCCAAGGTCAGTGACGCAGCTCAGGCAATGCAGCCTCAAGCAGAGAATCGGTGGGTCTACCTGGCAGGACCCAGGTCCACAGACACGTACCCGACTGTCGGCCCGAAATGCCCTTTTCCTTCGGATCTTCTTGAAGATTTCTGTGAGCTCATCTCTGGCCTCCTCGTCGGCCTCGCTGGGGCTGGCAGCAGCCTCGGCCGAAGCTTCGACCCCTGTCTCAGCCGGCGAGGCTTGGCCTGGAAGAGGCGTGTCGATGGCAGGGTCATCCGCGTGCTCAATCAACCACTCCATGGCTTGAGGCACCGACATGCTGAAAGATAACGAGTCTCCAGCTCTCCCAGGCAATTCCCAAAGGAGTTCTATTCCCTTCACACCCCCAAGAAAAGCCGCTGCAACTTCAACGGCTTCCCTAGCATGAGCTGCTGATCCTGCAACAGGAATCTGCACACAGGTGAGTGTGACCCTCTGGTCCTGGCCCCAAACTGCCCCAAGGCTGGGGCCAGGGCACTGAAGCCCCTCCGTAAGCAAAGGGAACCTGACGGGAAGGAACGCGTGCGAGCTCAGAAGCAAAGCAACAAGGAACACGGCCCACTGCCCAGCCTCCGGTTGGCAGATGATCTCAGGTCTGAGTGAAGACACAGAGACAAGTAACTGAGGCTGTGCACCCGCACGGCGAGACGAGGACGGCCGTGCGAGAACACCGCGCCCGCTCTGGTGGTGAGCGCCCCTGCGAGGATCGGGCTTCGACCCGAGTCCCGTCAGACAATGGCCCCAGGAGGAGTGGGAGAGAGCCGGCTTCAGCGTCCCGGATCCCGAGACGCCCAGTCCAGCTGCTGCTGGGACTTGCGTCGAAGGCACCTCTTTAAACTAACTCACATACTAGGAACGACTCAGTCGGGGAGCGTGGGACCAAGGGGTATCACCTGCAGGGGGAGACCCACGAGACCAAGGCCCGCGCCCGCGCCGAGGGCAGGTGGCGGCCCAGACGTACTGGTTCAGCCGGAGCGCCTTGACGGCTCTGCTCTCCGGGAAGCCCATCTCCGTGAGCTGCCGCAGGGCCGTCTCATCCACTCGCTCGTCCTCGTCCTCGTCCAGCATTGCTGTTGGAGAGACACGTGGCCGGTGAGCGGCCCTGGCAGGGCCGCCTGTGCCGGTGCTTCCTCAGGCCCCTTGGAGATCTGGGGCCTCAACCGAGCACCAGGCATTTGCGGCAATTCTGCTGAACCTCAGAAAACCAGGGGCACGGCGCTCTCACGCGTACCAACGGGAGCAGCGGGGTCCGCCATCGCAGGCCCCGGTCCCCTGAGAGCAAACAGCCTCAGGGCTATGGGGGATGGACACCCCAGGCTCGCACGTACCGTTGGCCTTGGTGAACAGCTCCACGGCGCCGGGGCTCAGTGCAAGCAGCTTCTGGGCCACCTCGATGAGGGACAGCAGGATCTTCCGGAGCTCTGTCTGGAACTGCGGGGAGGGAAAGGGCCTCACCTCACCCAGTGCCCAACGAGCACGCCGGGACCCGCAGCCACACTCCCCGCTAATCCCCAAATCGGTGAGTCAGACTGTGCCGCTCTTCACTCGAGAACATCAGGTCAACTGAAGAGGAAGAGGGTGGGAGGGCACGAGGGCACGTCTCTGAGGGCTCCGAGTGCAGCGGGGAAGGGAATGTTGGCACAGGGCTATGCACACGGCCTCGCCGCTGGTGACACAGAGAACATCGGTGACACGACGCGGCCCCGCTGAGGAAGCTAAGGGCGGAGGACGGGCTGTCCCCGGACTCCAGATATGGCCTCTCCCTCTCCCTGGCTGCAGCGGACACTGCCTGAGCTGCGTCTGCCGCAGGCTGTCCAGCTGCTTGACCAGAGAAGAAGGGCTGCCGGGATGGAATCAGAAAGGCCCTCAACTGGCCCTGTGCCATGGATGGGACTGGGAATCAGCTGTCCCCTCTGTCCCACGGCCAGCCTCAGCCACCGTGTGAGAGACATCACACGGGGACAAACACACAGGCCAGGGAGGGACATGGTGCCCGAGTTCAGTGCCTCGGGCAACACAGGACTCTCTGGAAGACCCCAAAGGAGGCCTACTGCTATGCCGGTGCAGGGTTCGTGGCAATGCTTAGACAAGACGGGTCGACAAAGGGGGTGGTCCCGTCCTGCCCGGCACGCGCACCCAAGTGCAGGCGTGTCCGCGGGAGCCCGGGACACTCTGCTCCTCACGTGCAGCTTTCCAAAGCCAGGTAACTGAGAGCCCCATCAGGTGTCTATCCTGTCTATCAGGGCTCTGCTAACCTCAGGGCAAAACCCTGACATTCTCCCCAAAGCCTCTATCCTTCCAGTCCTGCGTTCAGATGTCTTCCAAAATTTTTCACCTCAAAAAAAATTTAGGTTTATAGAAAAGTTGCAGAAAGGACGCAGAATTTCAGTCTCCTTCCCACCCAGCCTCCCCAGCACTCTGAAGAGCCTCGAGGCTGCTGGGCAAGGGCAATGACCGCCCCCCGCATGGACGGCGGCCACCCCGCCCCTGCAGCAGGGACGGGCGGCGCACCCTCTGGCCACACTCACGTCTCTCATGCTCGTCTGGGCCACAGCCCGGTCCATGCTGCAGGAGGCCAGGCTGGCGGTGGCCCGGGCTATGGCGTCTCTGTCTGGTGCTTTCTGCTCTTGTTTTTTCTGCACAGAAACGTAATCAGAGTGAGAAATGAACACAGGAGCAACTAGGCTGTGGCAGTGCGGGACAGGGGACAGCGTGGACGCTGTCCCTCGTGGCCACAGAATGACCACCGCACAGAGCCGAGGCCAGGCTGGGGCGAGGCTGGTCTCCGAGGAACGCAGGCGTGCGGTCAGACCTGGTAGGCCAGGAACGCATGCTCACCTTCTGCTCCTTCTGGCGCCCCCGCCCCATGCTTGTGGGTAAAGGGATAGAGATGGCAAAGACTGGTGAGAGCAAAGGGCGGGGCAGGAGACAAACCCAAGTGACGGTGCCAATTTTGAGACTGAGAGCCCTTCCAGTGCCACCAGATGGGAGCAGGGAATTGCATCAGGTAGGGGGCGCAGGCGGGAGAGCCAAGGGGCAGGGGTGCGAGAAAGGCCTCGGGGGAGAGAGACGCCCAGTAACCTGGGTAACGTGAGGAAGCGCAAGCGAGGGAGAGGCGGGAAGAGAAGAGCGCTCCGCAGCCAGGAGACACTGCCCCAGCAGAAGTGGGAGCAGGCTGGGCGCGCCAAGGCAACCTGAGATGAGAACCCCATCGGGAATGCACACACCTCACAGCCCAGCAAGAAAGGCACAGGAGTACGGAGGCAAAGTCAGAATCTCTCAGAAGCAGCTCCGATCAAGGGGCAGCCCTGACATCCACTGACAGTCAGTTGTTCCAGAAATAGAAAACAGTCCAGAAAACTTCCAGAACTCAACCACAAGGATCTCCAGCTTCAACAGCCAGGCAGTCATGCCATTTCAGAACTCCAAAGGGCACCAAGAGACCCTCGGCAACTCCCGAGGAGGGCCCGCGGGAAACGAGCGTCAGAGCTGCCCACCCACCTGCTACCTGCAGCCTGGCAGACCTGGACCAAGGCTTCAGTCGCATGGGGCGTGCAGTGGGGCGCGCACCCGGTGCTCCCGCTCAGCCTGGACGGACTGGAAGGCGGGGCCTCCACACTGACCACCTTCCTGGACCCTGGCAGGCCGAACAGGCCCCCAGGTCCACCCGCAGTCCTGCCTGCATGATCCCTGGGCTGTGAGTGGATGCATTCTCTGGGGATGGGTCACGTCACACGGCTCAGCCCATTTTAAAGAAAGGTGACCCTAGGTGGCCATGACCTAATCAGACTAGCCCTCTGGCTAGAGGGGTTCAACACAGGACACATTCTGTTGCTGGCTCTGAAGGTACAGAGGGTGCAGAGCAAGGCACATGGCAGCTCCCAGGAGCTGAGAGCAGCCCCGGCTGACGGCCAGCGAGAAATCGGCACCTCGTGCCCTGGCCGGTGTGTGGCTCAGCGGACTGAGCGCTGGTCTGCAAACCAAAAGGTCACTGGTCAGATTCCTGGTCAGGGCACGTGCCCTGGGCTGCAGGCCAGGTCCCCAGGTGGGGACATGCAAGAAGGTGTCTCTTGCACATTGATGTTCCCCTCCCTCTCTTCCCCTCTCTCTAAAAATAAATAAAATCTTAAAAAGAAAAAAGAAATCAGCACCTCAGCGCCTCGGCTGCAGAAGTCGAGTTTTGCCAACCACCTGGGAAAGCCCGGGTAGACCCTCCCCCGGGGCCTCCAGGGGGCACGCAGACCTGCCGACCCTGGGCCTCCGCTCCTAAGACCCCACACGGCAGCCAGTGAGCTACCCAGACTGCTGGCCCAGTGGCCTGGGGGCCGTGCAGTTCGGCCGGTCGGCCTGCGGCAACAGGGCAGCACACAGACCCGGAGGAGCCAGGGGAGTTGACCCAGGGGCGGTTCGGAGGCAGGAAGCCCAGGCTGCCCAGGCCTGGGGGCGATTGGGGCAGATGGGCCTGGAGGGGGGTCTCCCAGGAGGTGGGACCCCGCTTTCAGAGGGGTTTACCGACGCTGGTGAAGAGTCTGAAAGAAACCAGTACGGGCCCGCAGCGACCAAACAGAATGGTGAGGCGCGCAGGGACAAGGAGCCTGCGTAAAGAAGGTTTATCTCAGCGCGCCTGGCTACGGGAGGAGAACGAGGCTCACAAAGCGACACTGCTAGGACTCGACTCCGAGCTCCTCTTCAGCGCTGTGATCTAACGCCAGTGGGAGGGCCGTGCCCAGGCCACGCAGAAGCCGACAGCACGTAGCCCCGATCGCCCAAGAAACGAGCGCTGCTCAGAAACCGGGGAGCGGGCCGTTTAAGGCGCAGTAAAACGGCGCCTGCAGGCTGCTCGCCCTCCGGGCGCCTGACGCAGCTGGGAGAGGCGGCTGCCCATTTTTACTGAAAGACTCACAGTGTTATGTGACTTTTTAAATACACGTTACTCTCACTTAAAACTAGTATTTCACAAAAACAGACGCTGACTCCTCACAACGTTCATCCTGCACGTGTGTGCAGAGACGAGGGGCTGCGGGTGGCAGAGAGCCTGGCGGACGGCGGAAACGGTCATCCGCCCCCGCTGCCCCGCGGCTCCCGAGGGGCCGCAATCAGGGGCAGGCAGCGGCAGGCGCGGGTCTGTCTCCCCAAGATGGGCTGAGCAGCCTACACTGGGGCCAGCTGCGGCGGTAGATAAGAAGGGAGACCCAGAGAGGGCCTGAAGCGGTGCCTGGCACCCTCCACCCCAGGCCCAGGGGGGCTGGGCCTGCTTTCGCTAGGTGGGCACTCTCTCTTGCACTTTAGAGCATGAATAAGAAACTTCCCGTCTGATGATAAGAAAGGAAAAGTTGTAAAATTAATGTAGCTCTCCCTTTAAAATAGCACACCTGGCCCTGGGCTCAGGCCTGGAACCTGACGTGAAACCAGAAACAGGTCTGCGGACAGAGCACCCCTGGCGCACACAACCTCCTGTACCCAGCTTTCTGGGCGGCCGGGGCACAAGCGTTGACCCCAGGTTCCAGGAGCAAGGCGCAAGCGAACGAGAATCCCAGGGGCCCCTGATTCTGTCCCGCAAGATGCAGAGCAGACAGGCGGCTGGGCTCCCCAGGGGTTCACTCAGTGCAAGCCAACACACACCCCGGCCCCGCTGGGCGAGGGGTGAGTGTGCCCCCCGCCGTCCCCCTGCGCGTGTACTCCTTGTTTTGTGGGGCGGTCATCAGGGGCGTCCTGAGTTTTCTGTCTGCGCAGGTTCGGGGGCACACACAGTGAGTGTGCCAGGACACGACATGCAGGCCCTACCATGAGAACACCCGCACGCTCCTCTCCACCCCCGCCCTAAACACAGGGCCAGGTTTTCCAGGGCCGGTCACATGACCAGCAACCGGGACAGGCATCGGGTCACCCAGCTCAGCTGAGACAGAAAACCCCTTGTGCCCACATCTCCCGGTCTGTAAACAACTAGCATACAGAACGCTTGTCTCCGAAGGTCTTAAAAGGGGGAGGCTTTTACTAACAAAGATCTCCAATTCCGAACTTTGAAGCTTACCTTTTCTTCTGCCGAGACATCAGCCATCTTAGGAAGTGGAGACGGAGCACGCTTTTTTATCAACAATAAGACATCTGGGGGGGAAAAAGTCCATCAAGCTGGTTATTGTTTTATGTCCACAAAAGGGCTGGGTGAGCCAAGGACAGAAAAGCAGGGGCTCCTTGTGGGTGTTTCCCAAACCGGGCGTCCACACAAGGCCATCTTCCCTCAGTCTTTACGTCTGCATGCCCCTGGCTCACACACAGGCTCCGGGCTTGGCTAGAGCTGGTGATGGGTCCCCAGAGGTGGCTGGTGGCCCAGAAGGCACACACAGCCCAGCCCTGACAACTGTGCAGAAGCTGGTGGAAATCCTGCAAACTACTCCCATTTCAATGGGCCGTGTGGCCATCTGTGAGGTCAGAGGGGTGGTTAGCCACAGCCCACAGTGGGGGTCGGCTTGCGCCTGGTTCTGACATTTCCGGCGCTTTCAAAACAGATTACTTAGGGCATCCAGGATCAAAAGCATCCTCTGAATGAGATATAGAAACCAAGGTTTCCTCCCCAAATGCATGTGGACAGAAAACTGCAAGCGACTGGAGGGACGTGTGTAGGAAGAGCAGCTTCCTAGGACGTCTGAGACAGCCGCCACCACCGTCCCCAAAACGAAACCTGAAGCAGCTCCAGATACCTGCGTTTTGCTTTGACACAGAATTAAAAATGACGCTCGTGTCTGTTTTCTGAGATGGACACTGTTCCATTTCAGCGTCGGCCAGTTCTCATGGCCGCGCCATCACGCACACTGTGGCTTAGTGAAGGGAGCAGAGGACCCAGTTTCTGGCTCAGATCCAACGCGAACACGGACTCACATGCGGGCACCCTCCCCCCGGCCCAGCCCCACTCCCACCGCTGCTGAGGAGGCTCTTACCCTGGTCTTGGATGTTCTCTTCCAAGATGGTTTTGGTGTCGCTCAGCACCCTCTCAGAAGCAGCATGTATCAATTTGTGGTGGGTTACACTTTTGGGGTCTTCTAAGCTCCCATGAGCACACTGGGGAAAAAAATAGAATATTTCAAGATAGAAAATAAAAAATCGTAGTAGTAGTAACAGAGAACCTGGTAGCCGAAGCCACATGGGGAATTTAACGGCTTTTCTCACTAGCTAAGAAAGAAATCATAAAGGAAATCAAAGAATTCCGGCTGATGACGGAGGCCAAATGGAGTGCCACAACCCCGGTCCCCTAGGTCAGCGACCTGCCCACCAGCCCACTAAGCACTTCTGAAACGGCTGCAGCCTGACAGACATGCCCTGCTGGTCATTAGCGGCAGTCCAAATCGCTTCCCGCTCGCCTGGGAAGACCTGAAGGGTAACTAAAATGAAAACAGCAAGCCCCTTGTGTCCTGACAATCTGAAGATCTAAGTATGATTTGGGCACTTGTTTTTCCTTCCTGCCCAGAGAGAGAGGCACAGCAAAGAGAGAGGGATGGCCCACCGAGAGCGAAGAACAGGGGCCTGACCACTACAATGCCCACAAACCCCCGAGAAGGCGCCCTGGAGTCGACTCGGCCCTGGCTCCCCCAGCGGTGGCCGGAGACCCCACAACTACAGGAGCTGCTGAGGGGGCCCCTCCTAGGAAATGAGATGGGGAGACACACAGCGCGTCGCACTGACCAGGGCCAGGAACTCCGGGACACAACGAAGTCCTCACCCTCACGCGGGAGGCACCGCAGGCAGCGCGAGTGGCAGGACAGAGCCTGCAGTGCACCCCCAAGGCACATGCACCCCTTGCCCTCCCTGCACCCTGAAGCCACGGCCCCAGATCCCTGCTGTCCATGGTGACACGCACCATCCCCGCCCCTGGGAGACAGGTTCCTGATTTCTCATCGCCCAGGGGCTTGGCATGTCATGAGGCGCGGGCAAACACTGACAACACAGGTGTGGGGATCACACATGCGCTGCTCACCTGCGCCACCAGAGCCACCCCCACCTGGTCAACTGCAGCCCTTCCCGTGAGCCAGAGCTCAGGCTGAGCAGAGCAGTGCGCACCTGAACACTCCAGGTAAGACCCGCAGATGTTTCTGCAGCCCGGGCTGACACCTTTCAGCTCCAAACACAGAGGGCATGTCTCGTTGCCCCTGTCGCCCCCCAGTAGGAGGGCAGAGCGCAAGCATCTGGGAGCAGCAGCCAGGCGCTGCTCCCTGGGCACTCTGAGCACCTGCCAGCTGTACAGCTGAGGGTGGG